>JAECUM010012977.1:0-54461 GCA_016617855.1 Megalonaias nervosa
ATATATATATATATATATCTTAAAAGATTGTGAAATTAATGTTTTATGTGCAAATAAAGAGATTTTATTCTTGTTTACGCATTTCATGCGCTGATGGATACAGTGAACATGGCGAACAAAATCACTGGAGTGGAGGTACTATAACATGAAAGGGTGCTCCTACAGGATTCATAGCGTAACATAATTAAACAAAGATGTTAAGGATTGTGAGTTTACTTTGAAGGATTTTGGTTGCTATTTGTGTTTATGTCTGCATTCAGGCGAGAACGGTGTGTGCATACTTGCATTTTTCTATTTTTCGGTAAATAACTTTGTGTTCTAATTTTGATTATCACTTAATTTCGATGTGCTATCAAAGTCTGATTTTTCCATCGTTGTCAGGCATAAGAGTGATTGTGATGACAGTTAAAATCGCTACTTGAACCATGATATTATTCAATGTAATCAGTAGTTTTTCTTACAAATGTGTTCTGTTTGTCGCTGAGTGTAACATGTATGATACTGTATGGGTCAGATAATATCGAAAAGCAACAGGCCATTGCGTTCAGTCACTGACATAATTCATGTGGAAAACTAATCATGAAAGTGTTAATACTTGAAGGTTAGATGACACCAGTTTCGTTGGTATAAATGTCCGCGATTTCACAGAAACAAAATGAGGTACCATTATCGTAGAGCTGTGAATTATGTGGACAAGTAAATTACAAGCTGGTCACATCTATAGTAAACGTCAGGACCTATGCGTGGATTTACTGACCTCAGACATAAATTATTGTTTTAAATTCTAACAGAAAGTTTGTCTAACCAGTCTATTCAATCTTAATTATTGAATACTCTGTACCGTAACTGTCATGACAAAACATCGCGACGAAAATTATCTATCGCTGTGGACAATCATTGCCAGCTAATAAACTGGGTTAGAAAAAAGAGCAAGTCGAGTATATTCGTCACAATAGAGGTGGTACGAATTTGTTTATCAATATGCGTAACTTTCATTTTAACATCACAGCACAGCTCACAACATTCTCCTCCAAATCTGTCCACGTCCTTTAACATTATATTGCTGTATGTACTTCTTGGGGCGTGTAAATAACGACCTTCGAAAGGAATATGGATCTTAGAAGATCCAAATAAAGTAAATAAATACCATTAAAGGTATGTAGAATGAAATTCTAAAACGAAATACACCATTACCGTAATATTAGATGATGAACGCCTGTATGACCTGTATAACCTATATGGCGTTTACTTTAGACAAAGACCGGTAAATTGTTGTATTTAATTGCAAACTGATACCGAAAATATTTTTTTTTTAACTTTCTAAGAAAGAATAAAAAAAAGCATTCATAAATTGTGGAATATATTTAGGTTACTTGACAGATGTGTTAGAATGAAAGTACGCCAATATAGTGCTTATATTATATTCGCAATCTTCTTGGCCAACTCATCTCTATTCTGAAATGATTATTCCCATCACATTGTTCTCAGATACGCTGCGATTATGCTAGATAATCAATATTTACTTAATGATACTCTATCAGACGTCTTTCTAGATATTGCCTGATTTAGCGGAGTCTATATTGTCGTGCCATTGATTAACCAGATAAGACAGAGGCTCCGAGGAAATTTTATAGTCCACGTATCGTCAAACGAAATTTGCCTGTCTACTTCGGATAACTATCTTACTCAAATCTATGGCTCAGTCTACGAACATATTTATTACTATTAAAACAATTATTCAGTGGATTTTAAATACGAACATTGGTCCTATTTCCTATCAAACAAATTTGCTGAAATTTAGGTCTGGCTATTTTACGATTATCTAAATCAAACAGTGAATATGAGACTAAAAGATGAATATGAACAAACCAGACATTCTGTTGTTTTCAGTTCTTACAAGAAAATGACGCTTTTAAAGCGTACTCCATAAAAGAACTGAATAATTCTAACAACAATCCGTATGACGGATCATAGGTTCCGCATTGAAATTAGAAAGTGGCAAAATTTGGATATATCGGAAAGAAATGGGAATTATGTGGCTCATAAGATACAGGTGATGAATTTCACTATCTTTTCAATGTCAATATTTTGATGAAATAAGAAACTGATATATAATATAAGTAAGAAATATCTCATAAATGTAAATAATACTAATTTAGGGAGCTAACAAATATTACAACTGTAAACGTACTTGCAAGACTAAAGAAACAATATTTAAATCATTACATTCTGATGTCGGCTTCAAAATTGCTATGTCTCGTGAGTTTCTATTCCTTTCTTTCTTTATATATATATATATATATATATATATATATATATATATATATATATATATATATATATATATATATATATATATATATATATATATATATATTGATCAGAGTGTGTTTCTTTCTTCCGTCCTTCCCTATTCTGCTTTTCTTTATTAGCTACACCAATAATAATTTGTTGTCAGTACTTTATTTTATAAGTCTATTATTAGAATGGAGTTGATAATAATTTCATGTTCTGTTCTTATTGGGTCCTTATTTACTGCATTGAGAAATCGTGTTCTGCTTCACACGTTCTTTATTCGATTTATGAGATAAAATTCAAAATATAGTGCTTTCTCATATTCAACGTACGATGTCCTGCTGTCTAGGATTTGACGCACGAATATTAAATACTTTGTAAGTCGATCAAATCAATAAACAATAAAAATCAAACACAAAACCAACATCGTCGCATGTTTGATGAAGGCATCACACGGTATGGTGGACAGCTTATAATGGAATGACATGCAATTTTACAGAAACTACATCACAGTGACCTTTCTTACAGGTTACAGAAAGTACGTCACTGTGACCTTTCTTAGTTTTGGAATATATACCGCTGTCGGGCTTTTTTGCGCAACTACGATTTCCGTCACCAATATTAGCGCATAAAGCATACCAAATTCGACCGATTGACGGAAATTAAATTCTGAAATGCTTACCATTTCAAACGCAGCGATGGTTGCCAGAACATTCTGTTCAAAATAATACTAATTTTGGACTCACGGGATACCATCCCTGTATTTTCATGACTCGCGATATGTCGGCCTATTCTGCGCATGGCTTTGAAAAAATGTAATGCTTATATACTGGGCTATGGAAATGAAATGAATTACTTTGGACTCTTTCTGTCAGCATTTGAGCCCAGAAACTAGGTCAGTATTATAGCTTGTTTAAAATAATTCAACGCATCAATGCCATTAAATATCAAGAGATAGTAAGCAAACTATACCGATCTTGTGAAAATGTTTTAAAAAAAGTTTTCAACATTTTATAAAAAATAAGCTATTTTGCTGAAGAGGAACAACAATTAATAGGATGTAATGTGTTTGCAACGTCTCGTTTATGGGAAAGAAATTACTAAAGAATTTAGAAAGATTATACACCTGGGAATTTCTTGAGAATCCGTTCGAGCGGCAAGTTGACAAGTTGGATAGCAGACGATAAAGTAGATGTGGGACAACTTCTTGCAAAATTAGAAACTTGGATTAAAATTCAATATTATTCTAAGGCAAATATTTCTAGTTTTTAAATAATGTATGATTATAAAAGATAAATTTTAAATCGTTTTTCTTCCTCGATTACAAGTTCAATAATGTTACAGAGTGGGTTTTCATGTTGACATTTAGAGATCACATTTTCATATGCATTTAGAATAGAAATTTTCATGCGCATTTAGAATAGAAATGTGTGATATTTTGTACGCTTTATGAATATCACTTTCCTTAACTAAAGGACGATCGATCTTTCTTGGTACAAATTGGATTTGAGACCAAAAGCAACAGTGGATCCAATGTTTACAGAAATGACGTACCGTTGCGCAGAATTACACGACGCGCAGAATTACGCGACACGTAGAATAGGCTGATAGGGTGGTACCTAATAAAACAATCCCATTTAAGTCTGAAAACATTATTAAGACATATTCATACATTTTCTAATTTTGAGTGTAATTTTTACACTATTTGTTTATTTATTGGGAAACATGGGAACAAACTTTTCAAAACGGTAGCGCAACATTTTCAAGTTTATCGGTGTACTCTTTCATTAACGTGATTTCATTTTGATGTCACAAGCAGATATCTGCATTAGTAAAAGCCAGCGGAACCTACACGTTGGTGGGGCGGTGGTGGGGAAAAGACTGAGAGAACCAAATAAGCAATCTGAGAGGCTTAGAATTTACGGGCGATGTTACTCTACTGAGTGCACCTGGTATTGAGTATATTTCAGGGCAGGATTCGTAATGATTTCTCATCGATAAAACTATTGGCAAGACAAAACCAATTATCATTTTAATCACATTCTATTTAATGTTTCCGTGATTTTCATGATGAATTTTCAAGCAACTAGTGTATAACTGGTTGCATGAATGTATCCTTTGTAGCTATCTTGATGGATGTTCCTTTACATGGTAACATCAATAACTCGAAAAGAAGTGTTTTGACATGTGTTCCGAATTACAAATGTAGTTGACATAATGCAGGTAAAATAATCCACTGTGTTAGGAATAGTAATAGAAATAAGGAACGATATTTTTGTTTTAAAAAGGTTTTATGTCTTTGATATAACATAATAATTGTTGCTTTCATATACAACAATAACATGCATGTAGTTTATAGTGCAGATTTTGTGGCCCGAAATGCCCATTACACATCATTAGATAGTAATTTGAGGACACCTGTTGTGATTTAGAATCATTAGCATGGTTTTGTCTAATTTAAAGAGCTTGTCGTATAGAGCAAAATGAGACTTGATATGAAAAGATTTACCTGTCTTTACTTCTTTACTTTTTGAAAAGCATGTTATCCTAAATCAGTATTCCTGAATATTGATGGAAGAAGGCAAGATACGTACATAATATGTAGGTAATATAGATTGGTTCTATTTATATTGCAGAATCAGGGAAGAGAAACATTATTATTAAGTGACAAACACGTGTAATACGCTGTCATCAGGGCTCCATTACGACGTCAATGAATTGAAGATGAAAACTAATATGATTTTCACATAACCATTAAGTACGAATGTCAAGCCATTTCCTTGCAGCATTACAATCATGACACCAAAATTAATGTTTATGGCTCAGTAGCAGACAGACATTTCCTTCCTTACGTCAAGAAAAGGATTATTACATTTGTCAACCATTCCCACTGTGTTGACTCCATACGTGTTCCGAACATGAACACTGCTTTGGTAAATCAAACACATATGTGTTTTCTATTTAAATCATAATTCGCCGCTTCTGAAACATAATACATATTTATTTTAAATTTTACAACTCCTGAAACAAACTTGTACACCATGTTGTGTTTGTTAAATTGCTAGCATAATAAACAATACATATTTCACATATTTCACATGTATTTAAATCTACGATGAAATGACTTGCAAATTAATTAGTGTTTTATATTGCACAATGTTGACTGGATGTTCACTTAAGTTTTGAAATTTCGTGAATACTTAAAAAAAGGACATTCATTCTCCTTTCAGTGCACGTTTTCTGCAAACAACACATAGTGTGTGTGTGTGTGTGCGTGTGTGTGATTTGGATTTTAACGTAGCTTTAGCAATTTTTCAGTCATATCGTTAAGATGTCTGTAGTGTGGCAGTTTATTGTGATGTCTAGGAATGGGGCATCATGCCGCATACATGGATCATGATGTCCCACCCTGTCACGTTATCCTGCCACCAGGCCGACAAGTCCGTACACTAACCTCATAATGCTGAGCGCCTAGTGAGGCTGCTGTTCGTACCATTTTTATTAGTCTCTGGTATGACTCAGCCGGGTTTCGAACCCGCGAACTCCCGCATCCGAGGCGGACGCTTTAACCACTTGGCCACCGGAGCGGTCAAACAATACATTGGAACGTGAAGGAAATTTTAATGTGTTTCAATATCGACCTCATTCAAATCAAGGCTTATTTGTTTTCGTGTGCCACATGATAAAAGATGCTACTATGTCATTTGTGTATGACTGTGATAGACAAAGTAAAAAAAACCCCTTAAAATCCCTCAAAAAACAAATACCCCCGACAAAAAAAACAACAAAACAAAACAAAACGAGAAATAGAAATAAATACTATAATAAGAAAAAAGCTTAGAACAGATAGCAATCGACATTCCTAACACAAAGCTTTGACATCCGTATCCATATCCGTACTATGCCCCGGATAGTTCTGGACATATCATTATTTATTATCCATTATATTTGAACATATCAAACTATTTCATGCTATTATATTTGAACATATCACGCTTTTTCCTTGCTATTGTATTTGAACATGTCAAATTATTTCATGCTATTATATTTGAACATATCAAGCTTTTTCCTTCCCGTTGCATTTGAACATATACAACTTTTTCCTGTAATTTTATATCCTCACGGAGAGTATATATGTGTACATATCTTTATGGTGACAACGGTCAGAAACTTTATACTTAATTGAGAGGAATACAATTTTTTTCACACTAGTAATTTTTACGAATCTTTGGTTTTAAACTCAGTAACAGTAAAGAGCGAAAACTAAATCATTTTGCAAAATTCAATAAATAATTTATTTCCATAGAATAAAAAGTGAAAATTTAAAACGAACTTACAGTATTGTGAATTAAATCCGAAATAGTCATAAAACTTCTATCACAACTCTACATTTATAGAGTTCCAAGTGCGTTCCAGTTGTGTTCCAAATAAGTTCCAATGTTGAATATGCTGATATGCCCTTAGTCTCCAAAGTGCTGATATACCCTTAGTCTTAAATGTGCTAGTGTTCCAATGGCCTTAATGGGGCAATGTGTTAACAGTCTTTTGATGTATAACAATAACATATTGATTTATAACAATAACATAATCAAAAATGTCCTTGACTTAATTCTCTATAATTCTAAATTAACGATTTAGTTGAAAATGTATCAATGAGGACTTTGTAATTCCAGTGAATAATTTAAATAAATAAATAAATAAACCCACCGAAATTAAACACTAAACACAAAAATAAGGGAGATATGAGTAATTTTTAAGTAAAAAACATTGATATAAAAATCTGAGACACAATAATAGAACCAAGTTGAAATTTCCTTTATAAAACATTCAAAGTTGTCAAGAAGTATAGGAATTTCCAAGTGAAATACTAATGTCCTAGACTCCAATTCAAGTAAACATGTTTACCACTAATAATGATGACCTGAATATTATGTATATAATCATAGAGAGATAATAACTAATTATTATGTTGTTTAGAAATTGAATATCACTAGTCAGGTAGACCATTAACTTTATTTTGGACAAAGGTCAATTACAAAATACACATATACATAACATATAATCATTGAGACAAGCTAACAAACAATACAAATTAAATATAATAACATAATCTAATTCTTGTCTCCTTGCTGCATACAATTGTCATACTGTAATGTATTTCTTATCTCCTCGTTGCACACTACTGATATTGTTACGTGTCTAGGCTCGTACAAAAGTCACAAAGAAAAGAGTGAAGCCAACAAGCTTTGTAAAAGTTAACAAAATGATTTATTTCCCTAGAAAACAAGGTAAAAAATATGAAAAAGGTCTTACGGTTTATGAAACTAATCCAAAATTAATCATAGAATTAATAAATGTAAGTCTTACCAATAAAAAGTCCTAACTGAATTACAGTTCGAATCCTGATGAAGTTCCAAGATGGAAGGCGATGACATCTTCAATAACCTGCTTTGTCCTCATGTGTCAACAGTTCTTTGTTGAATCACCAAGAATAATATTCCAGTTTGGAATTCCGAATAATATCCAAGAAATGTCTTTGTCCAAGAATTCTGATGATCACTAGTAATTTCCAGGGAAAATAAATTACTTTAAATTGAATTAAAATAAAAATTCAACTCAAACTGGTCACAACAAAAACACCTCTGAGCTCCAAAGGTTAAACGCAAGACTGGCCAAAATCACTATAATAACGTGAACCTAACTACAACGCAGAACGGATACTCGTATGGGGTCACGTGATCACTTTCTTTCAAGCGACGCAGAAACATTACTGCTCACGATCACGTATGCTATGCACGGCTTTGACTCTACTAAATGAATTTTACTATAAGATTCAATAATATGAAAAAAAAAATTAAAAAGCTTTTTTACTAGAAAACTTGAAACTGGCTTTGAATCTAGGTCACCGAAAGATATAATGTTTCTACTAATGCTTGTTTATCAGGTTTAACAGAACTGAGCTGAATTTTTTGCAAAAATGTCAAATCCAATGAATAAAGTTATCATTACAATAACATGTAATGAAAAAAAAAAAATTAAACTAACACACAAGTAATTAAATTACATATACATAGCACTTCCCCCATAAAGAGAAAGAAAGATTTATATAATAAAAGCTTTCTTTTTACCATATGGTAATTATACATGAGATAAAAAAATTACATAAGAAGAACTCTTATGAATTACACAAAGTATACATGAAATAATATTTCTATACACGGGAAAGTGCGTCTGCTATTAAATTGTCTTTTCCCTTGATGTGTCTGATGTCAATATTATATTACTGTAACAACAAACTCAATCTTAATAATCTCTGATTTTTATTTTTCATCTTGTCGATGAAAGTAAAGGGATTTTGATCACTAAACACTACAATCTGAGAAGGAGCTGAACTAATGTAAACTTCAAAATGTTGTAATGCCAATATTAAAGCTGAACATTCCTTCTCGATTGTTGAGTAATTTCTTTGGTGCTTGTTTAATTTCTTAGAAAAATAGCACACTGGATGATCAACACCATTTCTATCTTCTTCAATCAATACTGCTGCAACAGATAGTTAAAACGATTGACTGAAATTTGGAGCTGTAAGAACTCGTGCAATCTTAAGTATGGCCTTTAACGTATCAAAAGCCTCCTGACATTTTTCAGTCCAAAGAAACTTGTTTTTCTTGCTTAATAAATTTCTCAGGGGTTCAGCAATATTAGAAAAATTGGAACAAAATTTCCGATAGTACCCAGCCATACCTAAAAATCGTATCAATTGCTTTTTACTGACAGGCACAGGGAATTCAGAGATAGCCTTGACCTTAGCATCTACAGGTTTATCTTGTCCATGTCCCACAATATGTCCTAGAAATGTTACACAAGCACGGCAGAACTCACTTTTGGATAAATTGATTGTCAAATTTGCATCAGTGAGCCTGTCAAAGAATTTCCGAATTGTTGCTAGATGTTCTTTCCAGGCGTCGTTATAGATGATGACATCATCGATGTAAGCATCACAATTATCTAGACCAGCGGTAATTATATTCATCAAATGTTGAAAGGTACTTGGCGAACACTTCATCCCAAACAGCATCACGTTATAGTAATAAAGTCCATCTGGAGTCACGAATGCCGAAATTTCCTTTGCCCTTTCCGTTAGTGGAATTTGCCAAAATCCTTTCAGAAGGTCAAATTTGGTGACATACTTGGCATTTCCAATTTTATCAACACAGTCATCGATTTTTGGTAATGGAAATAAATCTGTTTTAGTCATACTGTTCACCTTCCTATAATCAGGGCACATACGGAAAGTTTTATATAGTTTCGGAACAAGTATACATGGTGAACTCCAGTCACTTTTACTGGGCTCTATAAAATCATTCTCCAGCAAATACTGAATTTCCTTTCTCAAGTATTCCTGTTTGATAGGGTCCATCATGTATGTGTATTGTTTCACAGGTTTGGAATTTACAATTTCAACGTCATGAAAAGTTTGTTTGTTCTCGTAGGAACAATTGGAAACAAGTGCTCATATTCAAATAATAACTGTTTAAGTTCATTCCTTTCTTGTTGTTGCAAATGTGAAAGTGTCTGGTCCAGATTTTTCATAATTTCAGAATTTCGAAGATTTGCACTCCAACACCAGCAGAGTCCGATTGAATTCCTTCACTTAAATCCTTAGTGAGTGGGACAGGTACAACGAAATTAATTGCATGATTTACCTGGCTATCTCTCTCAATATACTCATTGAACATGTTTATGTGGCAAAGTTGTTTTTGTTTTCGCCTCCCAGGGGTATTTATGATGCAATTTAAATCATCTACTTTCTTTTCAACCGTATACGGACCATAATACCTGTCCTCAAGAGAAATTTTTGGACTGGGCAAGAGACCCAGAACTCTATCACCAGGCTGAAAATTCCTTTCCTTTGAGTTTTTATCATACCTTAATTTCATTTTTGACCGAGTAGAGTGCAGATTTGCTCCTGCAACCTCACAAGCCTTTGACAACTTATACTTAAGATTGGAAACATAATCGAGAAGATTAAGTTCAGCATCTTCGTTAGAAAGAAGTTTCTATTTCAACAACTTCAATGGTCCACGCACAGTGTGTCCGAAAACTAGTTCAAAGGGACTGAATCCTAAAGATTCTTGAACTAACTCCCTAACAGCAAACAAAAGTAAATGAATGCCTTCATACCAGTCTTTACCTGTAGTCAAAGCAAAATGATCGAATCATATTCTTCAAAGTCTGATGAAATCTTTCTAAAGCCCTTTGGCTTTCATTGTGATTGGCTACAGATTTGAATTATTGAATGCCTAATTCATACATAACTTGCTGGAAAATTCCAGACATAAAATTTGACCCTTGATCCGACTGGACAGACTTGGGAAGGCCAAATTGAGTAAAAAAAAAAACTTTATCAAAGCTTTTACTATCGTTTTGGTTTTAACATTCCTCAAAGGAATTGCCTCTGGGAACCTTGTTGTCGCACACATTATGGTCAACAAGTATTGATTGCCTGACTTGGTCTTAGGTAAGGGACCAACACGATCTCCATAATTCTACTGAATGGTTCGTCAAATGCACGATAGGTTGCAGATGAGTCTTAGGTATATTCTGATTGGGTTTTCCTACTATTTGACAAGGATAACAAGATCTGCAGTATTTACAAACATCACTTTTGATTTTTGGCCAATGTAAGTGAGTCAAGATCTTGTGATAAGTCTTATTAATCCCTAAATGACCAGCCAAAGAAGTTTCACGGGCCAAACTAAGTATTTCGTGTCTGTAAGATTTTGGAACTACAGTCTGATAGTTCAGGGACCACTCGTCACCAGCAGGTACCTCGGGAGGTCTCCGTTTTCTCATACGAATTCCATTTTTAATGAAATAACAGACAGGTACTTCAGTGGCTTCAGTTTCACTAATGGCCCTCTGAAACAAACAGGAGATCTCATGATCTTTTTCCTGTTCGACGACAAGTGATTGTCGTTTGTCACCCTGATTAGATAAAAGAGAATGAGTAGTTAAAAGAGGATCACTGTGATCAATACCTTTTGATTGATCCAAACAAGGAGTGAAATTGACCTCATCAAAAGCCTGACCAATACATGTATCAGCTAAAGGATTACTTTCCTTATCGAAATCATTCTCAAGAGCTTTCTTTGCCATAGCTATTGTGACTGCACAAGCTGGGTGTAAATCAGGGAATTCGTTTTCAATTGGATCAACTTTCTGATCCAAAGAAGGCTTGTCAGTTACAAGTGGATTAGCCACAACTTTATCTCCAGCTAGGTCGTTGCCTAGTAATAAATGAATGCACTCAACGGGTAAATTAGACACTATTCCGACTGTCACAGGTCCTGAAACTAAGTCTGATGACAAATGTACACAATGGAAAGGAACATTAAAAAAGCCTCACTCTACTCCCTGAATAAAAACACTCTCATGACTTCTCAGAAAAAGGCAAATTACCTGATAAGAAAAGACTCTGAGAAGTCCTGTGTCCCTTAAAATTTTAATACTTTCACAGAATCACCCAAGAGTGTATAGATCCCGTCGACATGAATGGTTCATAAGTCTCCATAATAAAAAAAGACTGGGGTTTATTAGACTTAAGAAGTGTATTGCTTTCAATACATGACCTTGATCTTGACCTCTTAGAAATAAGAGCATTTGGGATAGGTCTGTCTTGATTCTGGTGCTTATATTTAAATTTGAAGCAATCAGAAATAACGTGTCCTTTCTTCTTGCAATAGGTACACGTAGGAAGAGACAAGGATTTTGAATCAAGCTTATCAGAAGCTTAATTTGTAAAAGTTGTGCCAGATTGAGTTTTAGAATGGCTCGTATTAGGCTGAAATACCTTTTTACCAGTAGACGTGCTGAGTGAAAGACTTGCCTACAACAGGAGCTTTACAGCTAAGAAATACTCGTCAGCAGCAAGAGCAGCATTTTCCAAGGTGTCGATCTTATGCTTTTCAAGATTAGTCTTAGTGTCATTATGGACTCAGTTATTGAACTCTTCAAGTAAATACAAGTTGTTTGAGACTTTCATAATCTTGATCAACTTTCTTGGCTAAGTATCCTCTATCGAATAACTGTTCTTTTTCTCTTGCAAATTCGACATGAGTTTGTCCAGCTTCTTTTTTATAGTTCCTAAATTTTTGCCGATAAGCCTCAGGAATTAATTCATAACCCTTTAAGATGCATTCCTTAACCAAATCATAGTCAGAACTTTGCTGTACGTACAGGGATGCGTTGATATTTCGTTGCTTTACCAAAACGTACACACTGCAATAATTGAGTCCAATGCTCCCTTGGCCGTTTCAAATTTTCAGCAACTTTTTCAGAATAAGGAAAATATTTGTCTACTTCTTTCTCGCTAAAAGGGGGTACAAACCTATAATTCTTTGTAATATGGAAACTTGAATCTGCATATGGAGTGAGAATGTGCCTTTCACTTGCCAGTACTATTTCTTTTAACTTAATTTAAAATTCCCTTTCATCCTTCTCTCTTTGCATCTGTCTCTCTCTCTTTCTTCAAATTGTAACTGCATTTGTTTATCTTTCTCTCTCTCCTATCTCTCTCTTTCCTCTTTCTCAAATTGCAACTGCATTTGTTTCTCTCTCTCTCCTCCTTTGCAAATTGTAACTGCATTTGCTTCTCTCTCTCTTCACTGTTTCCAATAGCATTTGTTTTTCTTCTTTCTGTAAATGCATTTGTTGTTTCTCTTTCTCCGGTTGCAACTGCATTTGTTTTTCTTCTGTATCTTTATGGAGTTCCAGCTTTCTTGACTCTAATTCCATCTTGTATTTTAATTGTAATTCCTTTACTTTTATGTCAGAGTCTGAATCAGACGTACTGATCAAAACCAAAACACTTTTATCCAAAACATTCTTTTCTACCAAATACTTAATCAAAATGTTTTTTATTTCTTGCGTTGTTAAAGAAGGTTTTGCCTGAGAAAGATCATATTTTCTAGCAAGTTCAAGCAATTCATCTCTTTTCCAAACAATGCAACTGCTCCTGAGTAGGATTTGAAAGAAAGATCTCCAGTTTTGATGACATTGTGAAAAAGCCTGTTGATTTCACTAAAGATTTGAAACAAAAAGTGAAATAATACTTGCGATTTAAAAATTTCTGAAAACTAGGGGAATTTAAATTTCAGAAAACAATTTTCTGAAATATGTTAGCCAAAATTCATATATCCCAAGGACGAGACCCCATTTGGTTTTGTTACGTGTCTAGGCTCGTACAAAAGTCACAAAGAAAAGAGTGAAGACAACAAGCTTTGTAAAATTTAACAAAATAATTTATTTCCCTAGAAAACGAGGTAAAAAGTATGAAGAAGGACTTACGGTTTATGAAACTAATCCAAAATTAAATGCAAGACTGGCCAAAATCACTATAAGCCTAATAAAAAAGCAGAACGGACACTTGTATGTGGTCACGTGATCACTTTCTTTCAAGCGACGCAGAAACATTACATGCCGACTATCACGTATGCTATGCACGGCTTTGACTCTACTAAATAAATCTTACTATAAAAATCAGTAATAAAAAAATAAAAAAGTTGTTTACTACATAATCGAAAATGGCTCTGAATCTAGTTCACCGAAAGATGTAATGTTTCTACTAATGCTTGTTTATCTGGTTTAACAGAACTGAACTGAGTTGTCTGGAAAAATGTCAAATCCAGTGAATAAAGTTATCATTACAATAACATGTAATGAAATAAAAATAAAATAAAACAAATTTAAAACTAACACACAAGTAATTAAATTACATATACATAACAATATAATCGTAGTAATGTATTCCTAGCTGCATACTACTGTTTGTGGACTGAATGAAAAAAATCCCTTTTATTAACCGCCAAATGCATGTTCATACAATGGAAAAATCTGACCACGTTAATAACTGAAAATCACTGATATAATTACTTTAAAGCTAATCAGTGACCTGCAGAAAACTTTATCATGGCTCATAAATTTATATTAAGGAAGAAAGGGATATATGTCTTTGAACTCCCTTTTCAATGTAACTTCCTATACGTTCCAACATCTTATTATTATGTATACCTGCATTGCGTGGTTAACTTTTGGCCATGATTGTAGATTGTAATGATCATTTGTAAACAACACATTAAATAGATAAATTTTGTCGATGATTGTTTATTATATTTTCCGATAATGATCATTTTTAAGTTGCAAAAGGGACGCTTACTCGGGCTTGAGTTCTAGACATATCCTTGATAATAAAGTCAGAATGTTCTAGATAATGAACCTATTTACAGTTTGGGGTAATATTATGTAGGGATGATTGATTATTGCAACGTAGATCAAGAAGCGGTGTATCAAGAAGCGGTGTATCGCGACATAGAGTAGTAGGGATGTATATCAGGAGAAAGAAGGAACAATTATTCTGTTTCCGTGCTGCATCCTATTCCTATTCCTATTTTAACATATGTCGTAGTGTCAGTCCCTTAGCTGTGAGAGGAAATATTTATCTAAATTATTGACTGGAACTACAAAGGGCTGATTGATATGTTGGAATAAAATCACTATTTTGGGATTACTGTGAGTTAGTTCAAGTATAATTGTAATACAGCGATAATATTGGCCTATTAGCTGCTCATCGAAGACTAGTGACACATCAGCACACTAAGTACTGAAATTAAGTACCCTATAATTCTAGACTGGTGAGAGAACATGTTGGAATATTTGGAATTTATATCACATTACTTTAAAAATTTTCACTTTGTATTCTAGGGAAATATATTACTTGTTGAAATTTACTAAACTTGTTAGTTTTGCTTTTCCTGGGACTTAGTTTAATAGCATAGAGTCGTAGTATGATAAGATATTAATACTGGATTTCTGTAAGGATCAATACTGACGCTATTGAAATTTTGAATCGAGATTCTTCAATTGTTTGCGTGTGAAAATTAGTCATTGGATTGACAACATAAAAAAAGTTTTAGAAATCACATTAAAATAGCATGAGCATCCAATTCCATGTTCTATGAAAAGAGAAATTTAAAATAATATAGGTGAGCCTGAGAAAATCCATGATGTCAAGGGTATGTCAGATGCGATGACAATTTGGCTCATGAATAGAAATTAGTTCAACTGAAAATTATAAACGTGTATACAATCTATACCTGGAGATAATCGTAAATGTGTTTGACAAATATACAATAGAGCTGGATGTCATTCAAAATCCAATAAAAATCGGCTGAAATTTTTATAACAGGGGTCGGCAGTCTATTTGTACACAGTGTGCCACTTTTATCCAGATTAATAACAAAATGAACGAGCATGTGCCACCAATAAGAGAGTAACACTGTTAAAATGGAAATTTTTGGCTGCCCTTCGCGTGCCACACAAAACCTCTTGACGTGCCACCTCACACTTCTAATTTCAGTAATTCAAAATGAAGTATTCAGAATTCACGTACACATTTATTTTTGTACAAGATTACTTGATGCCAGGACGCCGAAATCAGTAGTCATTATGATATGGTACAGATGAACTGCGTGGAAATCTGAAGACTAAAGGCAAAAGTTAAATATAAAAGTCATAACACGTCTGCAAAATGAAAGCAATATTATATGACATAAATCATTGTAGAGCATTACATCACTCGAAACAGTCAAAATCTTACGTTATTTTTCATCGAAATAAAGCGCCCAAACAAAATTGGGGCGAGAAACTTCTGTCAATAAACAAAACATTTCAACGTGAAAAGCATTCAAATTGTGTAGCTCACCAGCACCAGTTCTTTTCCACTGTCCGAGGACCTGAGGAGAAATTTACCAAGTCATTTTATATAATAAGGGTGTGCTGTCCTGATGCAGATGTACTTCACATAGATTCTTTTTTAAGGATATTCACTCGTAGGCAACTTAATGTGGTGAAATACGCAGACAGACAAAATATGGGTGTTTAGCACAATACAGTCATATTCCTCACACTTCTAAAATGTTTCAAACACAGTGAAGAACAAGTTGCTAGTAAAATTTAATTCGCATATGATTTTGTGTTACACAAAATATGACACAACATGACGAGAGAGAGAGAGAGAGAGAGAGAGAGAGAGAGAGAGAGAGAGAGAGAGAGAGAGAGAGAGAATGGAAACATAGTATGGGATTGATGTAACATTTAAATGTTAGTTTCTTGGTGTAAAATATTTGTACTAAGAGAAATACTTTCAACGACCGTCTATCAAATACATTATGTTTCTCTGATTATGAAATAATGACAACATAATGATCGTACCAATCTCTGTAATTTGATACAAGCACACATAAGAACAAAATAATCATAATTAGTTTGAGCACGGGCTCAAGTTTGATTAGAAGATATATGTCTATTTTCTTCTACTGACACTAGTTCACTTTTGACTGGATAATATTTATTTATTTTTACTGACACTAGCTCATGTCTGATTAGATGGTATTTATTTATTTTTTTCTACTGACACTATCTCATTTCTGATTAAATGATTTTTTTAAATTTATTTCTATGACACTAACTTTTGTTTGATTAGATGATATTTATTTATTTATTTATTGCTACTGACACTATCTCATGTCTGATTAGATGGTATTTATTTATCTATTTTTTTCTATTGACACTAGCTCATGTTTGATTAGATGGTATTTATTTATTTTCTTTTTCTACTGACACTAGTGAAATGTATAATATGATCTGAGCCAGATATGCTAGTTTGCAATCAAATCAGTAGTATAAGGGGAAACCTTGGGGTCAACTGGAACTGTATGTTATAATGTCTATAGGTTTAACATGGTGTTACGACCCTGTAGTTAAATTACATGTGTGTTAAAATTTGAATTTTTTCTAATTCTTTCTATTTTATTTTTATTTTATATTTATTTCATTTTTATATCATTATATATAATTATTATTATGATGATGATTATGTTCGCAGGATCTGATATTTTGTTAGAAACATCGTGTCTATTTAGAACGTAAATCTGACTCGCGTAAGCACGATTTTTGTATGACTGTTTTGTCATATTAAGTAAACAGTCGGAAATAGCTATGTAAATGATTGGTTGTGACCACGGTCTTTACTAATAATACTTGTTGACATTCTATACTACGTTGGCGATATTTCGAAATCTCCACGATTTCTTCATGCGTGTACATGAAATGACGTATTAGTTTGCTTTAAAATACTCAGGTAGCTGCGAACTAGTGGAGAGTCATATTTTAACATCTTAGAGAGTCACATCGTAACATCTTATAGAGTTTCTAAATACCTTAAGAAGAAGGTATTCGTTTGTGCTGGAAAGAGTTGTTCGTTCGTACGTATGAAGAATAACATGTGTTTTGTTATTGAGGATAGTTGTACTTCGTCTACCTTTTAAATAATTATTTTCCCTGGAGAACTACATAACTGGCTTTGGACAAATACATTTGCTGAAATTAATTCTAAATTGGAACTGAACAATACAAATTGTGATTCACAGTGAAAATTCTGGACCTTTGTGTTTAACCTTAGTCTGACGTCATCATCCGCCATCTTGGAACGAAACTGAGATTCAGACTACGTCAATTTAGAACTGTTTAGTCACAGGACTTATGTGTTTTCACATATTAGGACAATTTTTTGGATCTTCTTCGTAAATCGTAAGTCTTGTTTCATATTTATACATTTTCAGCGTGTTTTCTAGGGAAATAAATTTTTTTTTGTTAAAATTTACAAAGCTTGTTGTAGTCACTTTTTTCTTTGTGTTACTTTAAACGAGCCGATACGTAACACATGGGTATGTCAAAATATGGGGTCAATGGGAAAATAACTTTATAACCACACTGTGTTATTTTTGTAAAGATATACGTAGTCATCTGGAAATTAACAATGTAACCCCACAGTGCACGTTTACACTTTAAGTACTAAAAGGGAACAAGGAGTCAAGGGAAAAGAAAAAAATGTAGTGTCCAAACAAATCCTAGTTTCCAACAACAACACCTACTAATCAACGCTTCATTTAGATCGGGTAGAAGTGAAACCTCTCATAAAAGGAATAAAAATTACCCCTATTTCCTCTAATCCTCTATAATTTCCGTGCCATCCTTTATCAACGAACGTGCCAAGCATATAATTCAACGAAAACTATTAGTGATGTGAAATGAAATAAAAACGTAGGAATAGACACAAATTATCCATTAAAACAAAGATATTACAATACATAAGGGTAGGAGTGCTCGCACACACACACACACACACACACACACACACACACACACACTATCATACTATTACGCGCAAGAGAGAAGAATGGAGTCGGGGTTTAATCTTTAGCTGTAAAAATCTTAAACAAACATAAAGCACAGAATGTTTTGATTAAGTTTCAATAGTATATTTTTTCAGCGAGAAATGGGTGACCATGAAAAAGGGTCGTAGGGGCTGTTGACCAAAGGGGGTCAGCACATACCACACCGCTTCACTGCTCTTAAAGGCAATCTTCTCCGCATTGCTGGCCTATACACCATAATCCCCATTAGACATCTCTGCCTATCTACACACATTATTCGCTTCCAGATTACATTATTTATAATCTTGGAAATGGCCCACTTCATATACACCGTGAATCAGGATTAAAGAGCTTATTGGAAATAATTATGGAACGTTCTACGTTGGCAGCATTCATCTTAGTGTATTATGTAGCGAGCGGATAGTACAGTTGGCAAACGCACCTCTATTGCATATTGCCAGTCCACGCTGCTTTAAAAGGAAACATAAGGAAGAGTTAGAGACCTTTAAACAACGCAAGATACCCGAAGAATAATCAATCGTTCAAAAACATGTTCAGGAAATGACAGAACAACAAGCTGATGTGAAAAGGTTCCACAGTGAACAGAAGGAAGTGAGTGAAAATAAATAAAACTGTCAGTTTGTTGCATGCCATTTTTATAGACTTCAACATGTGAGAGAAATGTATCAAACTTCTTTGGCGATAGCTAAGAGAATAAGACCTATGCAATCCAATAATTACACACCTTCCACGACTACATCGACGGCCACTTCTGAAACTCAGGTGGTGGCAGCAGTCACTACTATCACTACAGCAGCATAAGTACGATTTAGGGATGGTTGATATTGTCATGTCCATGATTTCGTTTTTCAAACTCAGAGGTTTTCCTCTGATGTTTTGGACATTGTAGACCAATATTCTTTCTACTGACAGACCTAACAGGTACATTCACTTTTGCTTCGAGAGGAGTAGTCAGATGTCTTGCTTGAGGTGTATTTTCGAATGACTCTCTATAATTATCTGATTACACTTTTGATCGGTTGCAGCTCTTCAATCTTCACCAATTGCAGCTGAACGAATGTGTTCTCTCAGCTAGAGAGGTGTTGTGTATGTAGGGAGATTGAGGTAATCTAGTCATATCAAACTTGAATCTTCTGCATTCATGATATGATCACACCTTTCCAAAGAAAAACCAGAAGCCAACACTTTCAAAGAAAATATGTAACCATCTTTAGAGGATATGAGAGACTCTTGTCCAACCCATGAGGATTAAGTTCACATTTGAAAGTTTGTTAATTCCAATTCCATGTTATTTTTAAAGCCTTAGTTCTTTTAATTTCTTATCAAAGCCAGAGACAGACATACTAATCTAATTCCAATCATTATCATTAAACAATCTAATTTCCCACCAAATCCCGAACCAAGCTATTAATTATCTCTTGTTTTGTTAAAGATGCTTTCCCTTCAGAAAGATCACAATGTGTGGCAAGCTGAAACAACACGTCCTTGTTTCAAAGACGCTAGCCCATCCCGAGGAGGTGTTCTGTATATTTAAGTTGCACTGTTCGTTTCTTAGTTTTTCTCTTTTTAATTTTCATTATATGCTATTGATAATTATATTTTGGACCTGACCTTCTAGAATGAAATTTTACATTACGGGATAGGTTTTATAGAAAGTGCTAATTGTGACCTGAGCTCACGTAGAAGACTATACTGGAAACATTATTTAATCATGCTATAAAATCTTGAGGCAGAATCAGCTGTATTATTGTTGTGTCCAGCAGTTTCTTTCGGCTGGAATTTATTTATTTAAATTATTTAATTTAAGTTTTTCTGCTCTGGAAATAGAAAGTGCTCAGAAATAACATTCTGGAAAAAGAGACTGGAATTATTGTGAATTTCAAATAATGATTTTTTCTTGAGTTGACTTAGTGTGATTCAACAGAAGCTGTTCATACGTCACCACGACATGAGTCACCACAGGAACTTCAAAACTTCCAGCGTCGGATTTCATTTGGATTTCCACTAAAGTTTATTCAGAACTTTAATAATTAGGACTTGTGTGTGTAATTCTGGGATTATTTGGCATTTAATTCGCAATAACGTAAGTTCTTTTTCTCGTTTTCACACTGAATTCTAGGAAAATAAATTATCTAGGAAAATAAATTATCTCAAATAAAACACCGGTAATACCGCGTATCTCTAATAGAAGGTAATTTCCACAAGTCTTTGTACTGTAAGCACAACAAGCTTCTGGGTGTGTGGTTTAAAAGCAATCGGTGTGCCAACACTGGTAATACACGTTCCTATATGAGATACACAAGTCTTTGTACTGTAAACACAACAAGCTTCTGGGTGTGTGGTTTAAAAGCTATCGGCGTGCAAATACTGGCAAACGTTCCTATATGAGATACACAAGTCTTTGTACTGTAAACACAACAAGCTTTTGGGTGTGTGGGTCCTATATGAAATACACTACATGTTTCGGATTTAAAACTTTACTCCGTATTCAGAGTCTGTAAGTCATTGATTAATAAAAGAAATAAAAATAAAATAATTAATTAGAATTAGTTCTTTTCTCCGCCTGATATTCAAGAATATTATTTATCTTTCATCTCGGTTGTATCGTGCTAGCTTCCCGTAGAGCAGTGGTTTCCAACACGTGGGCCACGGGGTTATTCCAAGGGGTCAGTGACTGACTGACTAAATAATATGTCTCGCACATATACTACTAATGTATGTATTTGCTATAGTGATGAATAATATGTGAATTCCTTTACAACGGTTCCGCAGTTCTTAATAATTTTTTTGTCTTGACGTATGATCTCAATTAACGTAGCCTAAAGTACAAAGTCCTCATACTCGAACAGGGTCGGAACCACTGACGTAGACAATTCTTGAAGACTGGTTTTTGAGATACAACGATGCACGCTTCAACCCGATAACATTAACTGAAGAATAAGTCAAATGCATTTTTTCAAAACGCAAATGAGATATTACTTCGACTATGCTATATTATCATTAGTGATAAGAAGATGTTGGGCGTGATTATGAGTTCATAATATTTCATTAGGCTATGTGCTATTAACACTACAAGATGTTGTGTGCATTTAGTGTTACATAATGTTATATGCTGTTAGTGTTACATTAGGTTATAGGCTATTAATGTAACATCAAAGTATATGCTTTCTGGTTCATTAGATTGTGTAATGTTAGTGTTACAGTGTGTTATATGCTATTAGTGTGCCGTTAGATTATATGATATTAATGTTACATTAGGCTGTGTGTTATTATTGCTGTATTATGTTATGCACTATTAGAGTTACATTAGGGTATATTCTGTTAGTGTTAAATTAGGTTATATGCTATTAGTTAGATTAGGTTTATATGCTGTAGATGTTACAGTATGTTATATGCTATTAGTGTTACATTAAGTTATATAATATTAGTGTTACTTTAGGTTATATGCTATTAGTGTTACATTATGTTATATGCTATCTGTGCGACATTAGGCTATATCCTATTAATGTTACGTTAGGCTATGTGTTATTACATTATGTTATGTGTTATTATTGTTACATTAGGTTATATGCTACACTTGTTAAATTAGGTTATATATTATTAGTGTTAAATTGGGCTTCGTGCTTATTAGCATATTTGAAGATGATGTTTATGCAGAACTGCATGTTTGAAAGATTGATTCCATAGACATTTTGACCCAATGTACGATAATATTTAATGTTTATTTATTGATGGTAGAATTTGTTTCCAGTAGCGTTGTAGAAATAAAGTACGTTTTTATTCGTTATGTCCGGTAAACACAATAATAAATATATTGACGTATTTTATCCAAATCTGCTAGTAATTCTCAAGATTTGTAAATACTCATCAAGAACCCTAATGAATTCAAATTACCTACGCCAATGAGTGAGTTCTATAAACAGAATTATTTCCCCATTAGATAGATAAATTGTCCCTTTGATTTCTGCAATCAAACAGTAGATTTGCCAATATATTTACAACACGGACTCGACTTGGAGAGTAGCTTCCAAAAGATTTCTGCAATCAAACAGTAGATTTGCATATATATTTACAACACGGTCTAGACTTGGAGAGTAGCTTCCAATAAACTTCGGAAAGTACTCTTTATCCATGTTTCACTACCTTAATATCTGAACTCTGAGTTTCTTTTCACACCAATCTGATATTGACTTAGTAACTTCTTTTCATATGTAATGGTTTCAAAATTGATGATACACTGTATAGATAGTAAACAGTCTCTCTCTCTCTCTCTCTCTCCATGTGTTTTCTAGACATATCATCCTCCACCAACAATCGATACACAAAGATGTTATTCTAACAATGATATATTCTTTTGGCAGAATGTGCACGTGGAAGGCCCTTATCGCTATGCATTAATTACTACCAGCGGCACCAAATCTGTAAAAATGTATACACGTCAAAAATAGATTACTTCAATAGGACAACAACTACATTAAACTAAGGGATGTCATACAAAGTTACTTATATTCTGAAAACATCTGTATTATAATCATTACTCAACACGGAGGCTAACAAATCATCAGTGAGAAAAATAAGGAGAAATAGGTGTGCGGTTTTCTCGATTAGAGACGACACACGTTTGTTTAGCTATGCCGTGTGAGCCGTAGGAAAGCTCACAAATCGATGCCTGGTCGCGTGAGAGCGGGATTATTCGTCGACACTTTTAATCTAAAGTAAAAAAAAAAAACAACAGAAACGGCAGACATAATAAATAATTACAGTACGCTTTTCCCATCGACAGCAGACAATATACATACTGCATGCTAGATTTTCTTTATATAGATTGCGTATGTTCTATTTACATAGCTAATACTCGTTCAGTTCATAGCTAATACTCGTTCAGTTCTTGTGTCACAATGTGTTCGTGTCATGTCTACACCCATCAAACAATTTGCGAGATAATGAATGTAAAACTAATAAACTGCATTTAATTCAATGAAAGTTCAACAGTTTTAATTTTCAAATAGGTCTAACACTGGTTGATCATCACTCGAAGGAAAACAAGCCATGGGCAATACAATTTTCCCAACTATTACAATTTGCTTGCTATCTGTGAGCGCTGTTTCAAATCGCAATGCTTAATTCGAATTAGTTATCTGTTTAAACAACCAGCAGAACAGATACGTAGCCCCCAACTAGACGGCAGCTTTAATGGATATAGACATTTCATAGCTAAATTTAAATAAGTGTTACTGATTGGACAGGTACGTGTTAAGATTGAAAATATTAATATAGTTACTAACTAATAAGTTCAAATTTAAGTTCTATCGGTATATTGATATAGTTACTAACTAATGAGTTAAAATTAAGTTATATAGGTATATTGATATAGTTATTAATCAATGAGTGCAAATTAAGTTCTATAGGTACCAAATGTATTTTGAGTATGGAGATGCATTTTTGTATTGATTATTTTTTGGACACCTTGTCCGTTGTGCAACAGCTGTGTTTTCAAAGGTTCCGTGACACAAGTACATATTGTAGTGAACCAACACATGACATCAGTCTATAATAGAACATACTTGATATAAAAGAAGAAGCCAATTGCTACAGCGTAATGGATGCAGTGGTGGATAAGGTAAAATTATAAATAACAACACAAAGTTAAGAACAATTAAAACTGGAAAGCACCATTTATCAAAGGACATAAACATTACAATGAACTTCGTATACATGGTATATCCTGAATACGACTTCTTAAAAGTTTGAAAGTTGGTTGCGGGTAGTACATTTATTATGCAACAAATGCTTTCAACTTTTGATGTGATCTTTACCAATATACGCAACCATCAGAGATCGGAGACAGATGTAACAAAAGGAAACCCAGAATAGACTTTGAATTAAATTAAATGATCAGTTAAGTGTTTGGAAACCCACGTCGTGTACAACCTTTCACATTAAGCATCATTGACGATAATCGGTATTGAATAAACACCGAGAAAATTTAGTTGATATGGCATATCGGCAGTGTAAGAGTGGTAATCGCAGTTTACAATTATGAACAAGCTGCGGTTTTTGGTATTTTCCCTAGTGTATCAATGCATGTCTTTTACGGACTATCCCAAATGTCATAATAATAATTTATATGACAAAGAATGGGAGGGTTATATAAGATTTTCCTATTAGGAATTGAATGTAAACAAGAAGCACAGTTCAGAATCCCAATAAATCTCACGTATTAGCCATTCAACATGACTTTATTCGCCAAGTATTAGATAAAAATTTTCTAATAATTATTCTCAAATTCATTATCTAGCTGCAGATTACATCCCAAAATCATGCATGGAGCAAGATTGCACAGCCTTTGGTAAATTGGCAAGGCGGCTAAGATTACATAGGGTTTTCCCATACTGTATTTTTTTTATACCATTCATTTCGACCGTCACCTCAGATTAGTTTCGGGCATGATTCAAAACAAAAATCGATATAGCGGGATACGAGTCAGTACAGATGCAAATTAGATTATGATCCTTGTTGGTGTCACGAAAAAGGCTCATTGTTCAAATTAAATCCTCTAATTGGCAGTGATAAGACGATAATGTACACCTCTGCAATCGTCATCGAAAATTTTGTTAAATGCAATTGGATATACTACATTAATTAGCGTCAAATTCCGATTCCCATTGAAGATTGATCTGAAAATTACAGATAGTCAAAGTTCCCATTATTGCATTTTCTCATTTACATTAGCAAGAAGTACTTGCTAGTAAAGCTAAAATTTGTTACGAGATCTATCGTCATAAACTAAGTAAGAGAAAGCAGTATAAGCAACAAGTATTGTAAAACTTGACGATTTAGTTGTCAATGTGATAAATTAAAACGTGAGAGGAACTTATATAAATATTTTAAAATATTTACAGTTGATCTAAGTCATTATTCTGCTTTAGCAACAGTACAACCGACCATAACCTCTCTCTCTCTCTCTCTCTCTCTCTCTCTGGTCGGTTTGACTTAACTTTTACCATCATTCATAAGTCCAGAGATATCGTGGGATGACACAAAATAGAATCTTCTACGTTCGTCAATTTATAGATTTTAGCCCGTATCTTGCTACTATGGTCGAGAGAGAGAGAGAGAGAGAGAGAGAGAGAGAGAGAGAGAGAGAGGCAGGCCTTTGGACATTTTCATATTTAAATAATAATAATCGATTTTTTAGAACATTATGGTATGTTTAAGAAAAACAAACTAAAAAATCCATAACATTAAATATATCACAGTATGTGTACCACGTAACCGAGGAATTTACTGGTTTGCAACATTGTATCATTGATAAACACTGTAGATAAATCCCAGGGAAAGTGCACACGTATCGTTAGGACAAACCATATTCTTGCAGGTTACTTGGTGTAATTTCTATTTCAAGGTTTTAATCCAGCCCAAATTCCTTTTCTCTCTCATTCCACATTTCTGCGCAGTTTGTCCGTTATGCATGAGAGGGGAGGGGAGAACAGAAAGCAGAAAGGATTGTGATGAAAATGTGTACCATATTGAATTAATTTATAAACGGGGATTATTAATACTTTTCATCGTTATTTTTCATACGTCACTAGTGACTGTGTGGAACTTGATCATTGATCTAGAATCAACTGTAGACGCTCGCGAGAATGTTTATGCATGCGTATTATTGCGCCATGGGCGGATCACAATTTGATATACCAATAGTATTGGTATATCAAATTGCTTTATACCAACACTTTAAATGCATGTTATTTTTTAATGTATGTGATATATATATATATATATATATATATATATATATATATATATATATATATATATATATATATATATATATATATATATATATATATGAGAGCACACTTGCCATATACACTTCGGTGTCTGTATACGATTGGGAGTGCCATATATAGTTTGATGTCTATATAGGATAGTGGATATGCCATGTACAATTTCCTTTCTATGCATGATAGGGAGTTTGCCATGTACAGTTGCATCTCTAAATATGATCCTACAATTACCATAAACAATTTCATGTCCATATATATGCAAGTACAATTGCCATACACAAGACATTTTTAAAACAACACATGTGAAAGAACGAATGGAACCTTAGAGTGTTTGTTAGCATCATATTGTGGCAAATTTGCATTTCCTATCCACCAAGTCTAATGTAAAGTCAATCTGATTCTCACTTATTTTCCTACTAACCATCATCATCATCATCATCGTCATCATCATCATCATCATCATCTTGTTCGTCTGTCAGACATATTATAAAATGATTGAAAATAACCAAGACCAAAATTAGAGGCCAAACATATCTGACCAAGAAAAAAGAAAAACATTAAAAATTCTTTAAAATAAAAGCCCTGGCTTTTATTATGATCCTTTTAACCATCTTTACTCTCGTAAATAAAATAAATATGTACAAACGCAAATTCCAGTAATTTCATTTTACTTACTATACACCAACCCACTTGTACAGTAAAAGTACCGAAATAAAAAATTGGTATTTACTGACGCTATAAGCCTAGGGTATTGCAAAACTCGGTATTTACTGACGCTATAAGCCTAGGGTATTGCAAAACTCGGTATTTACTGACGCTATAAGCCTAGGGTATTGCAAAACTCGGTATTTACTGACGCAGTACGGCTAGGCAATATATGTATCTTAAAATAGAGACATTTTAGGTAGCAGACCTTTTATCGTGCTTCTTAAAAGCTGAAATAAATAAATAAATAAATAAATAAATAAATAAAGATGAAGAAAATGAAAACTTTGATTGCTTTAATTGAAGAAATGTGCACAGTATGTCCGCTTTCCGATACAATAAGTAATGCAACTGCTTTACCTCAAATTAGCAACGAGAACACCAAATGTCAGTATACATCTAATGTTTATATATTATTACTTTTACCGTGTGTTAGCAACTGAGGCCTTTTGTTTTAGGCGTATCTTTCTGGAGTACAGATCAATAGGTTTTCTGGATGTTCTTGCCAGAGATTAAATATTTTGTTCTTCTTGTAAACTAAAACCATCTCATTGAGCGATATGCCCTAGTAGAAGCACTAAATAGATCAAGGGAGTAAGAAAATTAATAATTTGTGGAGTAGAAAACCAGATCATAAAGAAGGATCGTGGAATCTTGCTAACAGTCGGCTGAAAAGTGACCTCTACCCGCATGTGGTATATAGTGTAACTCAGATAAAACAATCACAAGGCAAAAACAATAGACAACTAGATATTCATATTTCTGAAATTTGTGAGAAAGGTCAAGGCTGAAATGTTAAAGACAAATGCAGAATCAAAATAGTTAAATAAAGTGTTAAATTAATTTTTTATCGACGTGCATTGGAATACAACTAGTGTCTGTAGAAATGACTTTGAGCTTTGCTGCCTTTCTGAGTACTAAGTTTTCAAAGCAATCAGATTAGGTTTGGAGAGGAGTCCTTGGTCTTTGGCATGTAATCAACACATGTTTAGAAGTATTAACTCGAAACTTTCCAATTAAAGATCTGCTAACTGCTGAGGATATTTGCATAATAGTTTATATCGTTTTGAGGCAATTAAAGTAAGGTGCCGTAATCTGAGGATATTTGCATGATAGTCTGTATCGTGTTGAGACCCTTAAAGTAAGGTGCCGTGATCTGAGTCATGCCACGCTTGCCAGCATGCACTTGTTGGAACAGGATGTGAACACTCAACCTTGCGGTCGCATGTCAGCAAGCCAGCCACTAACCGTCGCAACCTGCATTTACTGGAAATTCAGAGATGAAAGAACCCCATTTTTTTTTCTTCAAACGTTCTGCAAAATATACATTAGCCTAATGATTGTTATCAATGAGTAGTGATAGGGGACGATATATGGACAATGGGAATGTCCATACAAATACTCCCTGGGACGATATACGGACAAGATTTATACGGACAATAGGTTGGGACTATATACGGACAAGGGAATGGATTGTGTTTGTATAGAGTTTATAGGAATGGAACAGGTAGGGTGACGTCACGGTACAGGACATTGGCAACAATGTTGCAAGTGGCTGACCTCAATAGGGCAAAACAGGAACAGCGAAAAAAAAGAGCTATAACGTTATGTCCCGTCCCGCCAAGCGGATAAGTTCTGCTAATTCATCAGTGAAACTATACCAATAAAACAACTCTTGGCGGTGCGGGACTGCATAGACATAGATATAGATATAGACAAACAAGACACAAACATAACACACACACACACACACACACACACACACACACACACACACACACACACACACAACAAAGGCACACATATATGGCAAAGAGAGTAAATCTTTTTGAGCTATTGAAGTGGCTCTGAAATGGGCCTTTGGTTTTTTTATGTTAACACAATTCCGTTAACATAGAGGGCATCGCACTGATCTTCTCTTCCTCAAACTTCGTCTGACCTCTGGACAGTAGATTAAGGCTCTCTTCAGATAGCCTTGTCTCTCCATATAGACCAATCGTTTCCAAAGGGTTATATCAGTCATCTGGGTGATAGCCCATGATGATTTGACATCATGGGATAGTCCGGGTTGAACAGCATCGGCGATAAGAGGGTAGACGATTCTACGTTAGTCCACATCTTGTGACGAGAACAGGTGAAGAGAATGAGGTGAATCGCGGTTATTTATAGTGGAAGAGCGGATCGAAACGGATCGAGTTCTTTCACCAATCCTAACACGCGTTACAATTTCAGTCACAGTGCGGAGTCTTTCTTCCAATCCGAAGAGAGCTACCTTTGACGTCACATTCTCTATATATGTGCGCTAGCGTCTGCGCGCAGTGAATCTATGCAACAACGTTAGAAAATGACGGAAACTACTAACATGATGAATTGGGGTGCACTAGCCGTGCACACGAGAAGTGAAGGCATAGCAGCGGTCACCAAAGCCAACACGGTCCTACTTCCAGAAGAGACCGATTTTAATTGGGATTTAGTGGATTTTCTCTCTTCTTCGCAAGAATTTGTTCCGGTACCAGCACCGTCGCCACCTTCTCCTTCTTTACCACACGTCGAGGATTTTAAACAGAGACAGAAAGAAGAATTGGAAAAATTTTCACAACAGCAGAAAGAAGCAGAACAAGCTTTAATAGCAACAGCGAGAAGAAGAAGAGGCAAGAAGGAAACGACAGGAAGAAGAAGCAGCAGAGAAGAAACAAGGTCTAGGAGAGAAGGAGGACAGTGAAAGTCAAAAAGTGACGGTACTCTTAGATATTTTGGCACAGTGAAGGAGTCTGAAACAAAAGTATCAGACTTCTTTAATAAGACCCAAGAGAAAAAGACCTACCCGAGCCAAACAACCCAACCCTGTTACTACGCCTGAGATACCCACTCTAGTGATTTCTACCAAATCATCAACAGGAGCAGGTCCAGAAGTAAGCCTTGGCAGTGGCAATGGGATAAAGCAGTTAAAGCTGATTATTTCACGTTCCTTTTCAGAGCCACTCACTTCTCTCCAAAAGACATAGTATTCATTTTGCCAAAATCAATTAAAACTCAAAATTCCTTTTTAACCCCATGATGAACGTGTGTGAGTGTGTGAGTGTAGGTCCTTATCCTAAAAATCAAAACCAAGAGACACTTACGTTTTCTTTCTGGTCTGTTCTGGTACAAATTTTACAATCAAATTCACAACACAACACTTTAAAATGTCTATAGACTTTTTCTTTGTCTTTTCACTCTCTCCTTTTTTTTGAATTTCTTCACTGTCACCAGTTTTTCCTTTTCTTCTTCCTCAGTTTTTTCTCATCTTTTATTCTCTTTCTTCTCTTTCTCGACCTATCGGGGTTCTTCCTCTTCTTCCTGTTCTGAACCCCTCTCTTCCTCCTGTTGTTTCTTAGGGCAGTCTGAAGACCAATGTCTTTTCTTTTGACAATGATAACAGGTATCTTGACTTTTGTCTCTTTTGACACCTGTCTTGCTTTGACGTTCTGGACATTCAGAAGACCAATGCCCTTTCTTATGACAGTAACCTATGGCGTTGAAAATGTAGTCATTTGACATTTTGCACTCAAGACGAAAGGATCACATCATTTCGCGGAGAAAGGAGAAGAAAGTAAGTGAAAGAAACGTGACCTATTGCCTCGCACAGTAGCTGAAGTCTTGGCTCAAATCCATGCCAGCGATTTTGAAGATGACATGAGTGAACCAGAATCCAGAAAATTACTACCACATTCGAGAGACGGATAAACGCTCCTCTAGAAAATTTAGAACCACAGCCTACACGTACACGGTGAAGTTTAAACATTTCAAGTCCGACGTACCGCTGGAGAAAGCAGAGGGGTTCATCACCGATGTGCGGGATTCTTTGTTAACCACATCGAAACGGCACTATCAAGCCAAAGAAGGCGATCGTTTGAGACTGTCCATTTATCACGACAGTCTGAAGTCCCACGTTTGGATCGAGTTTAGCAGCCCATCGGAATTGACACCTTCGAAGTCATCGACAAGATTCAATACGTGCAACAATCCAACAACAAGTTTCACATCACCGATGGAAAAGTGACACTGTTCATGACCCACGTTTCTCTTTTCAAAGGGACCGCGCAACGCAAAAAAGTGTTATTGGTGGACAACCTTCGTACAATCAAGCGTAGCCTCATCCAAATTCACAATGTCCAAGACAAGATGTGTTTAGCCACGGCCATCGTGGTGGGACGAACGTATGCCGACAAGAACGGCACGGCAGAATGGAAAAGAGCCTGGCAAACGATTCAAAAATCGAACCGAGCCAAACAACGAACAGAAGCAGACCTCCTGTTACAGCAAGCTGGGATATCCAAAGACACAACATGTGGCATTGCTAAAATGCAAAAATTGTAAGACGACTTGTTTCCACGCTACATCTTGAAAGTGCACCCTTAAGAAGTGCGCAGACCTCTGTTGTTTTGAGGCAAAAATTTCAAAGACGGAAAATACATTCACGTCTGTCATCACGATGAACATTTCGATGCCATTACCAGTATCACCACATTTGGGGGATAGGTTATTATTGTGAGAAATGTGAGTATGACTATATCAATCGAGAGCAACACAAGCATTGTGGATCAAAATGTGAGGGATGTTTGTCCTCTAAACCCTGTCTTGGCGAAGGATAAGAAAAAGTGCATTGCCCTGCTTGTCAGTGCACTTTTGTTAGCTCAGCCTGTTACCAACAACATTTGAAGACGCAAGGTTCACAGCGGAAAAGTGCTTGTCAACTCCAGAGATTGTGCCCTACTTGTGGACAAGGCATACGTACCAATAGTGTCAAGTTATACATATGTTCAGTAAAGAAACGATATCACATTTGTCGCCAAATCGTGGACTTGGAACACGAATGCTACATTCAGAAATATCATTCCAAACATCAAGAGGAAGAAGATGACCAGAAGAAAGGCAATTTCATCTTTTTCGATTTCGAATGCATGCAAGAGACTGGCATTCACATTCCTAATTTCTGCGTGGCTCATCGAGCGTGAGAGAAGTGCATCCAAGATCCTATCTTTAGTCATTGCCCTCACTGCAGCAAGATTCCTGGAGGACGTAAACAAATCTTTCGGGGACCGAACACGTTGGCCGATTTCGCCCAATGGATTTTAGACCCCATCGACAAGACGTGGAGTCAAGAGGACATCGAACGTTACGGAGATTGTCATCGCAATGCCACGGTGATGGCTCACAATTTCTCGGGATATGATGGACAGTTTCTTCTGAGGTACTATACGGAACAAAGTACCGAACGTCCTAAAGTCATTTTGAAGGAAGCCAAAATCATTTCCATGCAAGTTGGGCAAGTGAAGTTTAAAGATTCGATGAGTTACTTGTCCATGCCATTGAGTCGAATGCCTAAAACGTGTGGAATGACAGAAATGGCCAAAAGCTATTTTCCGAACCTTTTCAATACCGAAGCCAATCAACACGCCGTTCTTCCCCATTTGCCAGAGGCTCACTACTACGACCCCGACAACATCCGCTCCGAACAACGAGAAGCTTTCTACGCTTGGTACCACTCTCACTCCTCGGATCGCTTCGACTTCCAGGAAGAAACTTTAAAGCATTGTCGTTCCGAAGTGGACATTTTACGGCGTTGCTGTCGAAAATTTTGAGAACTGTTCATGGAGCAAGGGAAAGATAGATCCTTTGAAAGATGCCTGCACCATTGCCAAAGCGTGTTCCTTAGTGTACCGCCAACGATTTATGCCCGAAAACACCCTCGCACCCAGAGTTTAAACACATCGTGGAAAGTTGCAAGTTGGTGGACCCTCTGAACCCGCGGGACAGTTTCAACGGAGGACGAACGAATGCCACCTGTTTGCTGTACCACGCCGACGGGGGGAAAGGAGAAGAAATCAAATACTTGGACGTGTGTTCTCTCGATCCTTATGTGTGCAAATATTGTCACTTTTCCAGAGGGCACCCACAATTGCTGACCAAACACATCGACGCGGACAACATTCGAGAATACGAAGGATTGATGAAGTGCAAAGTCTTGTCTTCCACAGACTTGTACTATCCCGTTATACCTCACCATTGCCAAGGAAAACTGATGTTTTCTATGTGTCGCATTTGTGCCGAAACATATAACCAAGACCGACCTTGTCAGCACAACAGGATGAACGCGCCTTGACGTGAACGTGGGTCAGCGTGGAATTGTTTAAAGCTCTGGACCTGGGATACCAATTGTTAGAAGTGTACAAAATTGACCACTTTCCCAAGACAGAACAGTACCACAAGAGTGACGAGACTCAGAAAGGCATTTTCGCAGACTACGTGGATACCTTTTTGAAACTGAAACAAGACGCCAGTGGATATCCTTCCTGGTGCCACACTCCCGAAGACCAAACTAAATTCAAAGAGAAATACATTGACCAGGAAGGCATCACTTTAGACCACATCGAGAAAAACGAAGGAAGGTGATCGTTTGCCAAAGTGATGTTGAATTGCTTGCGGTGCAAAATGGGGCAACGACCGTGTTTACCAAAGACGAAGTATTTGTCCGATCCTTCCCGCTACTTCCAGATGATTCACGACAAAAACAAATACACGAAAAACGTGGACGTTCTTCGTGAGGACTTGATCTTAATCTGTTACGAAGAAGAACTGGACTTTGCAGAAGCTAACGAATTTGGAAATATCATCATTGCGGCCTACGTAACTGCCCAAGCTGGCTTAAAATTCGTTCGAAGCTTTAGAAATGTTAGAAGATCGTGTGTTGTATTTTGACACTGACAGATTCATCTACATCGATCGCCTGGGGCACCTGCACCCTGACATCAAAGGACACTGTTTAGGAGCCTGGACGGACGAGCAAGCCGACGACACGATTCTATGATTTGCAAGTGGCGGTCCCAAAATTTACGGTTACGAATACCGGGACACAGAAGGAGAAGTGCACACGGAGTGTAAAGTGAAAGGATTGACTCTCAATTATCGCACCAGTCAAGTGGTGAACTTTGGGGTATTGAAAGAAGCCTTGCAGTCTGCAGAGGATCGAGATTTTAAGGTGACCACCTATCAGCCTCACAAGATTGTACGTTTAGTCACACAACAAATCGTCAGTCGGTATTTGGAAAAAAAGCGTATGAAATTGTGTACCAGAAGCGAATGCAACTTCCCAATCACTTTACTTTACATTACGGACACACTGGTATAAAAAAAAAAAAAAATTTATTCCAAGACGATTGCTACCAACAAGAATGATGACACAGCAAGAATCGAGTGAGAGACCCACTGAGAACTCCATACCATACTATTTTCCTGTCTTCTTGCCTGACTATTGTAATTGTGCCAGTCGATTGGAAAAGTTTCAAAAATGGCCCACGGATAGGGAAGGATTACCTACTGCGAATGTTTTAGGTAGAACAGGATTTGTCTACTTGGGACCTGAGACTGGATTGGGATACAAAGTACAGTGTTTCAGTTGTGGTCTGAGGTTGCGTATGGATCAATGCAACTATAAAGATTCAGCATTCTGGAACATACTCCACGGTCGCCCCATTGTCCTTACCTTTCTATGGCCTTTTCACCCATCACACTACGGCACAGGTATGACGGTACCGTGGAGAAGGTATTACCGTTGTCCATGAAGAAAAAAAGGAAGACTTCCAAAACTAGGCATAAAAAAGGAACGATTTACAAGCTTGAGACTTCATTACATCTAGTATAAAAAGGGACAACGTCCAAGACCGATAGTTTATTGTAACTACAAACACCAAGCGAGTAAGATGAATGATAACAAACAGACCACAGCATTCAAGTTCGGTGATTCTTAGTTGGAGTGCGATGCTGTGCCTTGCGATGTCAGGGATGCCGTACGCTGTGACCTCAGCGATTCAATACTACAAATGGGAACTTTGCTATGACTACTACTATCATACCTACCATGGAAGCTGATGCTGTGCGTGTCTAACCTGATGGATGCGAAAACGCTGTCACTCGTTATCGTATACCTTATCACTTTACTGGTTTTCATCGTCAGTGTCATCCTCCACGCAAAACCATTCGGCTACCACCCAACGGATGTCATTCAAACCTGAGCAAACTCCTGCGGATTTCACCGTACCCTCATCGAAATGAACCTGTGGAAGAAGAATATTCGTTCCCTGTGCGTTAGCCTTAATACCGTGACTTTGAAAGTCGATTCCAAACCTTCGAAGGAAAATGGCCAAAATATCTGGGAGGACCTACCCCCAAAGAATTAGCCAAAGCCGGATTTATGTACTTGGGCGAAGGGGATGAAGTCAAGTGCTTCAATTGCGATGTGTCGTTCACCAGTGGGAGCAGAAAGATTCCGCTTTCCTGGAACATGCTCGATTGTCTCCGCACTGTCACTACCTACCTTTAGTGGGACCCTAGTGATCTCTGGATGGATACTTTAAAAAAGAACATTGGTGGTTTGTCTATGGAGTTGAGAGAACGCATATACCGAGAGTCTGTCAAAATACAAGTTCAAGGCAAAGAACAATTTCATCCGTTATGTCACCAATGTTGGAAACACTGGTACCTGAATGGTATAAAAGGATTGATTCAGTTCAAAGCGTACTGATGAATCACGTGAAATTCATAAAGATTTGGATACCACTCATTCTACTTACAATGTGATCCAAATGCACCAAATTCCAAAGGACGGGTTAGAGGATTATCAAGCTCTTTTACACCAACAAGTCTTAGTTCAAGGGGAAACTTCTGTACGACGTGTGGTTTGTGAGTTAGTGACTAAACATTTTGGTGTGGTACTGAAATAAAACCTATTCTGTTCAAAATGTACACTTATTACCTTACACCAAAGAAGGTATTAAACCTGGCTACCATGCCACGACCATTAACATTCGTGATACAACGATTGCCGTTGAAGGAAATCAATGGCAGCATTCAGACTGTGCAGGATTACAAACTCCTTTTACCAGCAATGTATCCAATGAATTTGGGTCGACGTATAGTGTGTGTCGTAGTGACATGCTTTCCTGGATCTCGTTTACCAGGCCATTACTTGTGGGCCCGCTATGATCTGTACTGTGAGGTACCACCAAAAATCATGAGAATGGTACCTTTAAATGTACACGAGAGACTCATTCTGTTGAAAGCCTTGCGCTTTCATCTCGATGCTTCTCGACCTCTTCGGGAAAAAAAGATTCGTTAACTTTTAGACACTGAAGATGTTTACGACGATGTGTGTGTAGCTTATGACTTACACCCTCACTGGAAAGATGTACGTGTCTGGAAAAGGCTTGGTTTCGAGGCTTGGACAAAAGAAGTGGCTGACTATGCCCAAGATTTGTGATCAAAAATTCAAACGTTCAGTAAAAAAAGTAACTTTTAAACCTGTATTAGCTGCAGTGCCTGAAGAACCCGAAACCGAAGAAAACAAAACCCTTCAGGATAGGACCGTCATCGACATCCCAGAAAGGTCATTCCAGGAGGACCCTTGTGTGACTGTGCCAAGTGTAGAGACTCTAAGAACATTACAAACAGTCCCTAGGACACCACACCTTGGTCACCAAAAATGCTGTACAATCACATGTTTATATTCCACTTTGATCGTTTTGATGTGTATTTTATCGATGTACTTAACCATTTGGCTTTTATGTATTTTTGTCTTTCGTGTTCACATTTAAAAGTGTTTTCTTCAATAAACGTTTCCTGAAAAAAGTATAAAAACTCTTGTCTTGTCTGTCTTCGTGTCAAAAGTGACATTCCCTAAACTATGGCCACCTCTGCTGTCTCTGCTCCTTCTTCCTCCACTTTCAAAGTCATCGACGAAAACTTACATCGTGCCAGTTGGGAGGCCTTGTATCTTCGCCATCCCTTTAACATGTCAATTGCCGGACCCAGCGGTTCAGGTAAAACCGAATTTGTCAAACGTTTGATCGAACATAAACATTATTTGATCGATCGTCCACCTCAACGCATCGTGTTGTGTTACAAAGAGAGGCAATCGGCGTACAGCCTCCTGCGAGAAAGTCAAGGGGATTCCATCGTGTTTGTAGCAGGCATTCCTGGCGAAGACGACGGGATCGTGTCTGACCCCAGTCAAACACATATAGCCATCTTCGAGGACATGTTAGGAGAAGACGAAGAAGAAATTAAACTCTGGTTTACGCGTAAAGGGCATCGTCGTAATGCCAGTGTCATTTACATCACCCAAAATTTATTTCAACAAAGTAAAGCCCATCGCACCATCAGTCCCAATGCTCATTACGTGGTCTTGTTTAAAAGCCCTAGAGATAAATCGCAAGTGCAAGTGTTAGCCAAACAGTTAGGAACGCCTTGGCTGACTCATGCATACGACGATGCCACTCAAACCCCACAAGCCTATTTACTCGTGGATTTAAAACCCACCACTCCCAATTATTTGCGATTTCGTACCCATCTGTTTCACCACTGGTGCCAAGACGGAGGGTCTGTCGTGTACACGTCTCCGTCGACTTAACAACAACAACAACAACAACAACAGAAGTCTATAAAAACCTCGGACAATTTTGGTCTGTCTCACACATCGTCAACATGACGTCCCTTCCGTCTCATCTTCCCATCAAATTGATTCGTGCCTTGTACGGCATCAGTAGGAAATAAACCCCACAAATACATGCTCGTGTCTTAGAAGCCAGTCTCAAAGAAGTCTTATGATGGTTTACGGTGACAGCACGTCAATTACTGCAAGGCATCGTTCACATTCCACATCAAACCAAATGCTTTTTTCGAGAGAAACAAAGTAGCCTTGACGCAACTGGCAGATCCCATCATCAATACTCACACCAAAAAGCAAATCATTTTGAAACCTGGAGGAAGCGGTTCTCTAGGAGGTGTCATCATTCGCTCCCTCTTAAAATGGGATCCCAATGCCCCCAAAGTCCTCCCCTAGAAAAAGTCACTCCCCGACGTACCCAGAAGAAAAAGAGCAGCTGTGTCAAGACCAGGTCACAGCCACAGAAAAAGAAAAGTCCCCAGAAAAAGAAATCCCCCAGAAAAGACCTCGGAATAAAGCTTCTAACCGATAGAGAGGCAATGCGGCTAGGGTGCAACCTTACATTTGCAAACCACGACCGGCAGTGACGGTGACCGCGTCTCCAGTAGCCCCAGGTTCTTCCACTTCTCCGTTGCTGGTGATGACAATTTGACACCTGTTCTTCCTAATTTGATGAAAGAACGAAAATCCGTGTCTCCAAGAACTTCTTCTCCAGCGGTGACACCATCCTCCTCTTTAGCCGCAGTGGCAGCTGCTCACAAAGTACCTGCCCCCAAAATCAAAGTCCAAGAGAGATCGGCCATGTTGCAGAGTATGCTGAATTTATGCAAGCAAGAACTGTCCCGATTTAGTCCGTTGCGAACCCCTCCACGATAATCAGTGGCGACGCATTCCAGTATAAAAAGACCTGAGGCAAACGATGGGGATCAGTGTTTTTGTGCTCCTGAACGCCCAAAGGTGTCCCCTCAAAATAGTGCACACTACCATTATCGCCGTTCTCCTGTCCAAAAAAGAAAAGGAAAAAGAAAAGGACAATCTCGTCATCCGAAAAAAAAACCTTAGTCAAGCGTAGACGTCACCCCCTGAAAAGATCCAGACGTCCAAAGATAAAAAGGGGCAACCAAAGGGGAGAATTTTTTATGCCTCTTTTGTTACCACAGATTCTCAAAGGATTTAATCTATTACCACCAGCCCAAAAATAAGATAAAAGGACGCATGTCAAGCGATGGACGTCTCAGTGTAGTTTTGCTCCTGAACCAAAAAAGATGTCCCCTAAAAGAAGTGCACACCACTCTCTGGCCAAAAAAGGAAAGAAAAGGACAGGACAGCCTCCTTGTTTAGCCAAGCATTGGGACATGTTGTCCGTCCTATCCGAAGCCCCTCCACCCATGCGAAAACAACTCATTCAAACCTCATCCAAAGATGGCATCGATACCGTGAGCGAATGTTGTCTGAATGTCTTGAAAGGAACGATACCTTTGTCTAAACACCAGCTAAAATGCTTAGCCAAACATCGACACGTTCTTGGACCAAAAGAAAATACCCATCCGTCAAAAGAAAAAGATGTTGGTGCAAAGCGGAGGAATTTTACCCCTGATAGGACATCTTGTCAAAGGAATAGCGGGAGCTATGCTAGGAGGAGTCTTGGAAACTGTTTTACCCATAGGTCAAATACAAAAAAGGGTCAAGAAGATAATAGGGACCTCTGGAGTCAAAAGACCTCAGACGTGACCATTGAAGTCTGATGGAAGGACAAAAATTGGCCTTAGTGCCTTACAAACGATGGATGGAATACTATCGTTGGCAAGAACAACGGACCCCGCATTTACCTCCCAATCCTCATTTGACCGAAATGTCCCAGTTACAACACGAATTGCAATCGTTGATGGATCGCAGCGATCTGTCAGAAACGGAAAAGTCGCAACGGTACGGTCAACTGTTGCAACGACTTCAACTCTTTCATCAGAAAGCTTTAGATGAAACAGCTCTAGCAACTCTGAAAGATTTTAAAGAACTGATGAAAGTCCATCACCACCACCACTACCCCCAGTGGTCAAGACAGACGCAGCCCCACGGAATAGTGAGGAAGAAGAGGCACGCGAAGTCTTTCAAACACCGTCACCAGCTCCCATCCCTAGTATGATTGCAGCGTTCTTGTTGACCCCTTCCCCTACACCCCAACGAGAAGAACTCAAAGCTTGGGTTAAAAAGATGATGTCCACTCCTCCTTCGACAGAAGTCAAAAAGAAAGAAGGAAAACCAGAAGTGAAAAAAGAAAAGAAGGCCAAAGACATCCCATTACCTCCACCACCACCACCACTACCCTCGACGTCCACTCCCGTGGAACATCGGACACGTAAAACTGTTTGTAAACCACCACCTCGTCCCATCCAGAGTAGAATCCGTGAAGAGTGGGTGACCTATTAAAAACAATTCCTAATGGAGAAGGTGTTAGTCAGCATTTACTACGATCCATCCCATCCTGCAGGTTACGGAGGAGTTCAGAAATTGTATCGCGCTGCCAAAACCCAACTGAAAAGTGTCCGTTTACCTCAAGTACGATGGTTACAAGAGCAAGCCACGTACACCTTAAGCAAAACCCATTCGAAAAATTTTTTCTAGAAGTCGCACCCGAGTGGAGGGCATCGATCATCAATGGCAAGCCAATTTAGCCGATGTCTCTCATTTGGCCACCTACACTTGTGGCTGCAAATATTTGTTTTGTGTTATCGACGTCTTTTCCAAATTTGCTTGGGTCCTGCCATTGACTTCCCAATCGAGCACTGAGTTAGTGTGAGCCCTCAAACTGGTGTTGAAACAAATTTGTCGACACCCTCTTCGATGGCAAACCGACAAAGGCACCGAATTTCTGAACGAAGCTTTCCAAAAAGAATTGAAGAAACGAGACATTCATTTTTTCACCACCGATAATCCAGAAACCAAAGCCAGCATCGTGGAACGTTGTCAACGCACCTTGAAAGGGCGCACGTGGAAATATTTTACGCATCGACACACTCTCAAGTACATCGACGTCTTACTGCATCTGGTGGAAGCGTACAACCAATCTTATCATCGGAGCATCGGATGTGTTCCCCAAGAAGTGACTCCCGACAACGAAGTGACCGTCTTCGAGCGCCTGCTTGGTACGTCCTCGACGGTGACTGTCCCCAAGAGAGGTGGCGTGTTGATGACGGGAGATTGGGTGCGCATTGGCAAAACCAAACGCACTTTCGACAAAGGTTACTTACCCAACTGGACCACCGAATTGTTTCGTGTCACTGAACGAGTGCGTGGCCGTCATCTTGCCGTCTAGAAATTGGAAGACATGAACGGGGAAGTGTTAAAAGGAACGTTTTACTTGCCCGAGTTACAACTCGTGACTAAAAACGAAGACAAAGTGTACGACATCGAAAGCATTCTAGAACGGGTTCTTGAACGAAGAACCCGTAAAGTGGGAAAACGACGTGTCAGAGAAGTCAAAGTACGTTGGAAAAGATATCCTCCCAGTTTTGACTCTTGGATCGACGCTTCGCAAGTCATCGAATATAAAAGGAAGTGACCATTATGCCCTTCAACACAGCCTCAGCTACCACAGTAACCACTCGTTCACTGAGTTCTTCTGTGCACGATCTACAAAAGCATCCCTTGTAGGTGTGGTGCCGAGAACGTGTGGCTAAAACGCAAATCGTCTTTTTCTGCCAAATTTTTGTAGTATTGTGTCATCGGTGCTGCCATTGCTAATTTGAGTTTGCAACAAGAAGACAAACAATTGTGGACTATTTTACAAAACGGTTACCTTCTGCCCAATCCTTACCTGAAATATTCCGCTAATGGTAGCAACGGAAGCCTTGCGTCCAACGTAAGTCACCCTCCCAACAGTCACAATAACAACCACAATCATCTTTTAGACACTTCTTTGACCTTCAGCGACCCCTCGGACAGTAGAACTCTGGAATTATGAACAACCAATTTTACTTAACATTACCCTGTGACAGTTCCATGGAGGTGTTTCCCAACAGGACATTATGCTGTTTCACGGCCAAATTACCTCAGGCCATCCAATTGGATCACGAAGCCCATTGGGAAGTGGCTTTGGTGGAAAATATTTACCCTACAAAAATCCAAAACATCACTGAAAAGCAAAACACTTTCTACGTCGAAATCATGAAACAGCAAGTGTAGAAAGAGATTAATAAAATCGGGTTGTCAGGTGACACAAAGCCAGCCAGCAATCCATTATTAAGCATCTATACTGTGAAGATTTCAGCAGGCTATTACTTTAGCGGTGAACATTTGATGGACACGATTGCTGACAGGTTCGAGGCAGCATTTGGCAAAGCCCTGAAGAGAGCCAAAAAAGTGTTAAGATTGAGTACCATAAAGTGGCTCGTCGCTCAATGATGAGATTTCAGGATACCGACACGTTGTCAATCAGGTTTAATGGTAGTTTGTTTGAAATTTTGGGTTGACATCCACAGATGGTAGCAGAGAATCTGTGCCCGAAGATCGACAGCAACATGGATTCTTACAGGGCTTTTGGATCCCCTGTAGAACTAAACGAAGGATTAAATTTGATTTTTGTGTACTCCGATGTGGTGGAGTACAACGTGGTGGGACACATCTCGTACCTTTACTGTGTGTCATTCCTTTCAAAGTGGATTCTACCATGAGCACTGACGAGAAAGGTGGAAACACCTATCACATTCACCGTGAATTTGTACATCTTCACTATTTGCCCATCAGTACGTCGTATTTCTACACTGTCAGCGTTGCTATAAAAGGAGATCTGGGACAAAATATTACATTCTCCAAAGGGAAAGTCACGGTGAAACTTCATTTTCGAAAACAATTTCTAACAACTTGTAAGTCATGTATCCAGTGTACCAAGGAGTCGCTCGACAGCTAGGACATGGTTTAGGAGATGTGTTGAAATTGGCGTTTTGTTCGGTGGCCCCCGTTTTGAAACCGATGATGACACTAGACTGTACGCCTTGAAAGATACCGCTTTGACGCAAGGCAAAGAATTTCTCCAAAATGTCATCATCGACAAACAAAATCCCAAAGAAGCTTTCTTGAGAGCAAGCAAAAATATCTTGCTTCAAACTGGCAAAGACATTTCGGGTCGAAGAGAAACTTCTATAAATACCCTGGACGCTGCCGAGTCAGGCATTCCTGCTTTCCTGACGCCACAGCAAGATTAAGGCAGAGAGAGACGACGAAAACACCCCACCAGAGGACTTCACACCCCATGAGCTAGAAAGACCAGGAAAAAAGGAACCGTCCGAGACTTAGACGTTTTTGATTATTAAATCACAGAAGGAAAGAAAAAATGATGCACCGAGAGTCTTGCGTCAGTTCCAAGTCCGACCTGGATCTGTTTGCCATGCCACCCACCACGATGACGATGCGAGAATCCCAATGGGTAGAATTTCATCCCATCCCCTCTTTGGCAGCCTCAGCTCCCATCGAATTTGAAATCAAAGAACAGCCCGAAGGTTACATCGATCTCTAATTAGCAGTTACTTGTAATTGAAAGTCAAAGTAGCTGAAGGAGACGGTACTGACGATCTTGACGCCGATGAGCCAGTAACCCCGTCAACAATTTAATGCATTCCTTGTTCAGCGAGGTGGATTTGCACTTGAATAACAAACTGGTAAGCAGCAGCATGGATTCTTACCCTTATTGAGCGTACCTGGAAAATCTCTTGGCGTGTGGAAAAGAAGCTAACAACACCATTTGGATGCTTGCGAGGTATGGAAACCTGACACAGCGGGCATTCTCGATGAGGTGGCGGGTAAAGATTGCAAAATTAAGGGATTTGACGAACGTCAAAAGAAAATTGCTGCAATCCGAAGTTTAGAACTGATGGACCGCTTGCATTTGGACTACTTTCCATTTGATGGCTGATATTGCCAATTACAAAACCATCATCCAAGAAGACCGACTTTACGTGCGACGCGTAGAAGTGTTACCTAAAGTTTGAAACGTTATCAGTCACACTTTAAGCAGAACGACCGCCAAGTATCGAATAACACGTGTGGAAGTGAAAACCTTCACCATTGCCACTGAACTCTGATCCAAGACCGAAGATAATCTGTTCCAAGGACAGTTACCCAAGCAATTAATCGTTGGCATCGTTAGCAATGCAGTCTTCAACGGAACCTACAATCAAAATCCTTTCGAGTCTCAGCACTACGACGTGTCCAAGATCGAAGTCAGTCGCGATGGCAAGACCTTGTGTACCAGACCCTTCGAATATGACTTTACTCCCAGTAAGATGAATTACTTGAAGTCGTACTTATCCCTGTGCGAAGCCAAGGGACAGTTAGGGACCAACACCAGCCACGGCATTACGTACGACGATTATGCAGGGGATTACGCGTTGTGGGCTTTTGATTTCACTCCAGACCAAGGGAGTGACGAGGGACATTTCCACCCTATCAAATCCGGTCAGATTCGTGTGGAACTTCAGTTTGCTAAAGCTCTAACTGAGACGGTGAACGTCATCCTGCATGCCGAATTCGACAATACCATAGAAATCATCAGTTTGAGAGAAGTCATTTTAGACTATTAGAAACTATGGAAGACTCTTATCCCTCCTTGAATGGAAGAGAATCTTTGGAAATGGAATGGGAGGATATGGTGGAAGAAGAACCGAAAGACATAGACGAAGAGGAGATGGTCATGTCCAGGTGGCCAGAACGAGAACATTTATTGTCCTGTTTTGCTAAATATCTGGCGGATAAAATTACAGAATTGAGCAAGAAAGATTGCTATGGATGTCAAAACGATCATCCCAGTCAAATTCAACACGATAAACGTCTGATGATGAGTCAAGATGAGAAATTGGACGAGTATCTGGAGGCCGCTTGGGGTCTCATCTCAGAAGAAGCAGTGTTGCATCAGTGGTATAAAGACTTGCGTGATCATTCCTCTTCTCCACTGACTGCTCTCGAGATTTATCGCATCGAATCTCTCTTGGCTCAGAGTGTGGAGACGAAGCGAAGAAACGGTTACTTGTCATAGATTTTCAAGCAAAACGTCAGAACTGAATTGATGACTTATCATTACCTGCGAAAAACAAGAAGAAAAAAAACCCCAACAAAACTAAACATGGATACCTGTGAACTTTATTACCTTTGGAACAACAGTTTGTATACCTCTTCTTGGAATCCTGTCGTGTGCGTTAAAGATGATCTTCCTCGTCGCAAACCTAAAGACCATCAAGCTTATTTCATCAACACGGACGACAGTCATCTCCCAGGAACCCACTGTGTCACCGACTACGTCCCTAAAGATGATTGTGTGGAGTATTTTGATTCGTATGGATTACCGCCTTTCGAAGACGACATCACCGACTTTATGAGAAGAAATGCCCAGACTACACGATTCAATAATGTGAAATTACAAGGCACAGATTCCATGGTGTTTGAACAATACTGTGAATATTTTCTTCATCAATGCAGTCTTGGATATCCCTTAGAACACTTAGTGACCTATTTTGATCGTAGCTCTTCTAGAAACGATGAAAAATAATAGATCGATGGTTTTGTGACCGTTTTGGATATCTCTTGTCTTTAGCTAGGAAACGTATGGCCCAATGACTTCCATCAGTGGAAGTCTAACTTCACTTCACAACGTTATCAACCTTGTCAAAAATAAATTGTTTGATATTATATAATTTGTTAGTTGTTGCGTTCTGAACAAATGTGTCTGTAGTTTGTTTTTTAAAGAACGCTGTGAATATATGCTCTTTGGCTTCTCTCTCTCTATCCCTCACGATGAAATCAGCTATGATAGCGTTCCTACCCAATAAAAATTGTAGGGATGTTTTCTATCTCGTCTGCGCTTGAGTCATATAAAGCGGGGCGGTCTCCAGTGTCTGACCATCCATTGATGACTCGTCAACCTATGAAGAGTCTTCAAGACTAGCCAAGCTGAACGAAGCCTACGTGAATGTACACCGTGTCAGGCAAAACCTGATACCGAAGCCTGATGAGAAAGAGAATGTCAGGATGTTGAAAGTGGTCGAAGACCTGATAAAAAAGCTCTTCAGAGATGAAATCAAGAAAGGTCAAGAAGATTGGGAGGTGAAGTATGGTGGCGCTCTACAATTTCATATTTTGCATAGGGTTAGAATTTTAAAGAAAAAGAATTCCCCCGGGTTTCCTCACTAGTTATACTGGCTATTTAAAAAAGACCTTGTATATCTTAGATATTGTTCAAAGAACCTTTAATTCCCTTTATTTTGGTGTATGATTGATGGGTGTAATATGGGTTATAGAGCATGCAGCTTGGCCTTACTCCAGATGTGCACCTTTCAAAAAACTGCTAGCTCCACTTGGTCATTTCACTTCCTGAACTTCAGAGGTAAATTGTAGGAAAAAGAACATTTTATATATTTGGTAATTCATTCATTGCACTTTCAGAAGCTGGTATTGTCTAGTCTGACAAAATTAATTTTCTCTATTTTAATAGCTGCTAAGGATAGTGTACTTTAGACAAATTCAGGCTAATTTTTGGAGCACAAGGAAGCAGTCATTTTAGTTAGCAGTGTGCTAAGATCATTTAAAATTTCCAAAAGTACAATATCCAAAGAAATGTCAGTCACATTACATCAAAGTAGCATAAAGGTATGCCAACATTCTCTCCACTGTGCATGTTTTAAATGCAAACAACTTCACCTTACCTACGTCACTCTCTCAAAAGTACATAATAACTGGTGAGCGCCCCCTACAGACTTCAGAAGCAGAGAGCAACAACAGCAGCAGCAACAACAACAGCATGAGCCAGAGGTATTGTCGACTGTTGTGTAGACACGAAAGAGTTTTCCTTCTCTTTCCGAAGAAGCAGACTCTATCCTGTAGGAAAGCTTTCAGCCAGAGAAGGACGCAATCTTAGACAATAATAGATTACCATAACTCTCCGTCAACACTACAGCCCTTTTCAGGGCTACCCAACCCTCTAGATAAGACATACTGGTCAAATTGCCAAAATTTGTATTTGTAGTTAAAAAAATAGAAGTGTGTCTATAAGCACTTCGTTTCTCTGTCTTGTCAGATAGTATGTATGTGTTTGTAAGTAAAAAGTCAACGTATTTCTTTTAGGTTCGCGCGTTCCATGTTATAAATAGTGGAGTGGTATTGTGAGTTTTTGTGTCTGGTGGATGTTTTCCTTCACGTCCGCGCTTCAGGGATATAAAGCGCAACGTTCGTCACTCTGGCTACCGAGTGTTCACTCATTAACTTAGAAGACGCGCAGAATAGCTAAATTGTTGGAGCTTCAGATGCACGTGGAGTATGCCAGACGATTATTGGATGAGCTGCCATTGAGGCGATACAGGAGGAAGCTTGGATATAAGAGGAGGAGGAGAAGAGGAAAAAGAAGAAAGAGAAGGAAGAAAGAATCCTGCATCACCTCATAATAAGGCTTCTGTGTGAGGTCAAGTCTGAGGTAAGTACACCTCCATAGCCACTAGCAGCACCACCACAGCAACGTCAACAACAACCACAACCACTACTACCAGTACCAGCACCAAAGCCAGGAACAGTACCACAGCCACTATCAGCACCACAGCCACAAGTACCAAGACCTCATCATCCCCGGGTCTGGCATAGAAGAAGACAGAGGGAAGAAGTCTTCACTATCCTTCAGAGTGAAAACTGGGATGATAAGGTCACTCAACCCCCATCTGCGCTCCCAACCACACGCATTAGTTGAGAGCAGGACTGGAGCAGACGATGCGTGTTTGTAGCTAGACCTGGGAGGTGCCAGCATTAAGAGGTGCATCTGAAGTTCTAAAAAAAAACAGCCCTTTTCAGGGCTAACCAGATCTCTAGAAAAGAGAGACTGATGATGTTGACAATTTGAGTGACTCTGAAGTAGTGTGACTATAAACATTAACTCCTTTACTGATGTGTGTGTGTGTTTGATTGTTTGTTTGTGTGTACTCACGTACGTTTGTGTGTGTGTATATGTTTGTATGCTTGCTCGTACGTGTGTGTGTGTGTGTGTGTGTTTGGATGCGTTCGCATACGTTTGTATGTATGTGCATTTGTGTGTTTGTAAGAGCTCACGTACGTTTGTTTGTTTGTTTGTATGTGTATTTGTGTGCATTCGTACGTTAATGTGTTTGTATGTGTGTTGCTGTGCGCGCGTACCTATGTGGATAGTATAAAATGGGTTATTTTCTTCCCTTCTGTGTGGATAGTAGATATTGGTGTGGATAGTATATAATGGGTTATTTTCTTCCCTTCTGTGTGGTTAGTAGATGTTGGGGTTATTTTCTTCCCATCTGTGTGGATAGTAGATAATATGTGAAGTTATTGTAAGGGATGTTTTCCTTCACGTCCGTGCGTCTGGATAACAGAGAATAAAAAGAAGAAGAAAGGAATAATAGAGAAAGTGAGGAGATGGTGGAAGAACTGGAGAAAATAGAAGAACCCAAATGCCCTTTTCAGGGCCACTTCAATGCCTCGAAAAGATTTATTTAACAAATTTGCCCTATTGGTGTGTCTTTGTTTTGTGTTTGTATTGGTGTTAAGTTTGTGTCTTTGTTTGTCTATCCAGCTCCGCCCCGCCAAGCGTTGTTTTATTCGTATAGTTTCACCGCTGAACTAGCTGAACTTATCCGCTTGGCGGGATGAGACATAACGTTATAATTCCAATTTTTATGAATTGACTGAGTTTTCTACGTTTTGATTGGATGTAAACGGTCACGTGATACTGATCTGGAAGTTTTTACACATCGATAAATTCTGCGGACTACTTATTGTTCCTTGTGTCCAGATCATTTGATGTGAAGTTTTATATACATCAACGCTTTGCACCCTAATAATAACAACAACAAGCCCCCACCCACCCACTCCTGTGATTTCCGATCAAAAATGACAAGTCACAGATTAAAATCGACCATTAGAAATTAAAACAATGTTATTGCACAGACCTTCCTGCACTCCAACACTCACCCCTTTTGCCGAAGAAGGCATATGGCAGGCTTTAGAAGCCAGTCTTCGGAAATTATTGCATGTCACCTCGACAACATGTTACAGCAGCGGTTGTTAAAGGTCAGGGTCATGTCAACCAAGGGATCTCACTAAAAATGCACACGATTTTGCTTTTGAAAGATCCAAATGCGTAGAAAGTACCAACGACGTTGCTATAACAACACGTGGCATAAGCAAAAGTAATTTTCGAAAAAAAAAGGAATATCCTGATTTAACCGCAACAACCATTTTTTATATATTAAAATAATGATCATAACAATATATCACTGGCATGACCCGCTATGACATTCAACCCCGTATCACTGTATAAAGAATCAATGAATCTTGGCTGGCGGAGATTTGGCTATGTATTCTATCACATTTAAGAGGCTAATGAAAGAAAACTTAGATGTACATAAAAGTGAATGTTTTGTTGATTAAATCTGCTGATCTGATGTTTGAAAGGAAGTAAATTGGAATTATAAGGATTAAATGATCATGGTTGGGTATTTATCGATATGTAAATTTTACCTAATCACTCACAAAGTAAATAAAGTCCGAAGGACTTTATGTAAAAGGACTTTATTTACTTTGTGAGTGATTAGGTAAAATTTACACATCGATGAATACCCAACCATGATCATTTAATCCTATAACAGCTTTTTTCCGCTGTCCTCGTTTCGCCCGATTGAGATCAGCCACTTGCAACATTGTTGCCGATGTCCAGCATCGTGACGTCACCCTACCTGTTCCACTCCTATAAACCCTATACAAACCCAATCCATTCCCTTTTCCGTATATAGTCCCAACGTTTTGTCCGTATAAATCTTCTCTGTATATCGTCCCAAGGGGTATTTGTATGGACATTCCCATTGTCCGTATATCGTTCCCTATCACTACTCACATGTGCCCAATAGTATATTAGGAACTACTTTGTAAACAAATCATGTACACTCACGTGGTAGACGCTCTACGTTTTGGTTGATTAAATTTGTTTCTGAATGAACTAAAGCAGATGATTGTGTACATTTGGTATCACGCTTTCCTTTCCGCTCTATAATTACATAACCCGTCCAGCTTAATAGACTAAACATGGTATGTTTAGAACTTTAAAGGCTGTGTAAGATAAATGAATGAAAATTGGCGCATTGCCACAGAAAGATAATTGTATACATTTGGTATCACGCTGTCCTTTCCGCATTATAATCATATAGCCCGTTCAGCTTAATAGACGAAACTTGGTATGTTTAGAGGCTGTGTAAGAATGAAAATTGGTGCATTGCCACAGAAAGATAATTGTATACATTTGGTATCACGCTGTCCTTTCCGCTCTATAACCATATAGCCCGTTCAGCTTAATAGACGAAACTTGGTATGTTTAGAGGCTGTGTAAGAATGAAAATTGGTGCATTGCCACAGAAAGATAATTGTATACATTTGGTATCACGCTGTCCTTTCCGCTCTATAATCATATAGCCCGTTCAGCTTAATAGACGAAACTTGGTATGTTTAGAGGCTGTGTAAGAATGAAAATTGGTGCATTGCCACAGAAAGATGTGTTGCATTCACTATTCACTTCCTGTCTTCAAGGTTACAATCACATGTATACATCTGATGGTTGGTTTTGTTTCTGCTTTATATGTTTTAAAGCTGTGTAACCATTTCTCTGTTTGATGATATATCACGTATCGCAATGTTTTATCTCAAAGCGTAGGATTAATTGACGCTGTTATTCTGGGGCCATGTGAGATAGAGATAAGAAATTTGGTTACCTTCCATGCCAGTCTAGTGACTGTACAATTCTGTCACAAGGATCATAGTCAAATTTCGTAATTGTATACCTTTGGTAACCAGAATGCAGTAGATTGTGGACACACAGTCACTGAATTTTCTATTATGGCAGATTTTAAGATGAGTAGAATGGTGAGTGTAGTGGATCGTAGTGCGCTGACTTTCTAAAATCATACATTTACATATTTTGCTCATATTTTCTTTAATTACTGACAGATGGACGTTCCACCTCGAAAGCAGCAGAAAAGAACAATCTACCTGGTACTGGTGGCGACGGGGTTGGTGTGCCTGGCATTGGGTGTCATCATTGGATGGTTCTCCAACAACAACTCAAGGGAAAACATCTCTCCAAACGACGTCCCAAGTAACAAGATGCATTTTGAGTACAAACAGCATCAGCTTCAGTAAGCTTGGTTAATAATAATTTCTGCTAATTTTTCAGTGTTCTAAGTGTGTGTGTGTGTGTGTGTGTGTGTGTGTGTGTGTGTGTGTGTGTGTGTGTCGCTTTATGAAGTTCCAGTTACACATATATGATAATGCATTGGCTTCTATTATGTGACTTTCGTCAATCTGGCCCGTTTCACAAAACAACGTACGTCCAAGATTTTCTTAAGTTTTACGTACGTTATTCGTACGTGATTACTGGTGTTTCACTAACGAAAATTGCATACGTTTTTTTATAAGTTTCCCTTACAATTTTACGTAACTTCGCGGCAAGTACCAGGCAGCGAGAGAGAGAGTGCGAGAGCTACAGTGAGAGGGTTGTTTTGAGATGTATCCTAACATTCCAATATATACCGTATAGCAGGCCTTTCTCTGTTCACAAATTCATATTTATAAACGTTCATTGAAAAACAAATAAATACGTAAAACATACTAATATGTGTATGATACATTTTATTTCATAATTATCCCGAAAGATATCAACAAGGGAATTAAGTCATCAATTTTAATTAAATTCCTTCAAAACTATTTTGTATACGGTACGTCAGGGTCAGGAAGTGCAGACACAGAGGGAGGTATTCCATCCAGTGTGATATAGAAATAGAATATATTGATGTTAGTAAAGAGATAAATCAAGATGCTGAATATCTAAACCATATTAGACTAAGTTCTTTTAATTACCCTCTTTACGGTACGAATAAGATTTTCTTTTTCGTGTTAACATGTGACGATGTCAACATTTCACTTTTTATGGTAATAGCAGCTGTCTTTTAATGCCAGTGGTTTGGGTTATCGCCATTTGTCTGCGAATGATAGGAAAAGAATAACCTTTTTATGTTTATTATTCCCCGAATATAGGTAGCAAGCAATAGGTCGGGGAACTATTCCACTGACTTATTCACAATACAGTGTATGTGCACGTTTCTTTACAAGGAATACTAATTAACATTGTACATAGTCTTACATTCTAGTTCTAAACCCAGTACACACACACATTGTTATGTATAGTTAATTTGCATTGTTAGGTAGTTTAATATTTTATTATATGCTATTGATAATAATGAAAGTTGGACTTGACCTTGTCAAAAATTAAGTTCCTTTCTACCTGACCTGAAATATTGACTTTGGTTTTGTAGTAAATATGTTTATCTCAATCTGAATCTAGAACTTTGGAAATACCCTATGAATTGCCAGGTCTACTTGTGTTTACTAAATATTTTGTGTTGTAATTTTAGTAATAGTTTCTAATTGTAACTAAAATTTTATTTTGTAAACATTAAGATGTTTCTGGAAGTTTCTTTTCCTTTAGATAATGTTGTTTTGTATTTTTTATTAGAAAATGCGAGTTGTGACCTGAGGTCAAGTAGAGGACTATATAATCTTGTTACTGAAAGGATTATTCATTCATCCTTAAGATCCAGCAAAATCACTTTGTATTATTGTTGTGTTCAGTGTTCATTTGAGCTGGAATTTATTTCTTTAAATTATTCTAGAGATTTTTCTCTTGAAATACAAAATTGAAGTTTTAAGAAAATCCACCTAGTTCTCTACAGTAAATTTATCATGTAATTCAATATATGCTGCAAATGCATCAATCCAGAATGCAAAGTATATATTACAATTAAGTCAGTAAGTTAAAAATTATATTTTATTCATCGACTTATATTATAGCTCGACAATCTCTCTCTCTCTCTCTCTCTCTCTCTCTCTCTCTCTCTCTCTCTCTCTCTCTCTCTCTCTTGCACACACACACACACACACACACACACACACACACAGAGACAGGCACACGCACAGACACACACAATTACTGTTTTCCCATTAGACAGACAAGGCAGCTGCCTGCCTGCCTTAAGAAATAAATCCAAGCAGCGGGAGATTTAAAAGTATGAAAGTCTGGATTTGTTAAAAAGTGTATTTATGTTGCATATAAATAAACTCTAGTTACAATTTTTATATTATTCAAGAGATTAACGACCTTTAAAGAGTTTAGTTTTAAGGCATTATATTTGGACGGGGTGGGGGGGTGCTGCAAGATTGACAGCGCCTTGGTGCTGCAAAATCATAAATCCGTCAAACACACACACACACACACACACACACACACACACACACACACACACACTGTCTTCTTCAATCCGAAATAGTATCTATATTTCATTCAACATGACCAGTACGTCAAGGCATTTTTTGGCCAATATTTTTGGTCATTGCATTGCTATTGTTTTTCTTGTTGTCATCTTCGTCACCATCCTTTGGATGTGCCTTATTGTATTTTACCGATTTATTATCTACCTCCCATGCAAAAAGAGCAGCTTAGGCAAAAAAGATTTCTTAGCAGGGTCCGTAGTGGACCTTGAAAACCTTGAGAAGCCTTGAAAAATGAATTGTTCCCTCATGGCCTGGGAACACCTTGAAAATTCAAAATATTATCTGTGTACCTTGAAAAGCCTTGATTTTCATGAAACTAAAAGGAATTAATAAATAGCTTTTGTTTTAGAGAGTTTAATAAAACGAAAACGGGTAAAACAACAACAACAAACAAACAATCTCTCGCTAAATTTGTGCTGGAACAGAAATTTTTCCACATCTGGCCACTGCGCAGTTGTACATTTTCAACTTCCGATTGTACGAAGCCCAGATGTAGCAGTGGTTTAAATTTGAATCATTCGCTTCGACATGGCTGGCTGCCGATTCCAACTTCGGTGGCTATATGAAGACAAATATAAAGTTTGGATTATGTTATCTTTCTCAGATAACTTTGCAAAATGCAAATTATGCCAGAAGGATATTGATTTGCATGCAATGGGAGAGGGTACTCCACGGTCACATGCAGCTGACCCACCCCAGCTCTTGTAGGCCAAATGGTGCTTAATACAGCCAAAACAAGAAGCCTTTAGCATGAAATCATTTTTGACGAAAGAGATATGTCTGTGAACAGAGAGATTCAAGTTTTAAAATAGAAACTGTATATAGTCTTATTTATGAAATTAGTTCAATCTGGTTCTATTTTGGGATTGAGTGGAAATAGCACAGACGATTATTGCAATGAACACGATAAATCTAAAAATATCGAATACAGCTAAGCTAAGAGAAATATTAATATATCTAATATGAAATAGTTTAAATATCCGTACACTGTTTTTAAATAAGTGATAATATAAAAAAACAAATATCTTTACTTTGTTTGTTTATGGGGATGAGTGAAGAAGAAAGGAAGATACTGAAAAAGAAATTGAGACGACAGCTGCTGATGATGACTAAGCATTGAAAGCAAAGATCCATCTGAAAATTTCCTTTATTACGATATCAAAATAATTTGAGGAAAAGTGAAAAGGACAAAATCACTGAACTTGGAGCTCTTGAAAAACTGCTTGATGACAAAACTACAAGAACTGAAAAATTCACTCTAAAATATTTTGGACTCTGTAAATAGTGTATTGTAGACAGAGTAAAATGATCTTTGTTCAGTAACTACATTATTCTAATGCCCAGATGTAGGACGTTTAATATTAATGGGAAAGATATCAATGATCATACTATTAACTTCAAGTTTATTTTTGTTGTTTTAAAAATAAATTTGCAAGAAATTTTCCTCGTATGGAATAATAGTATTAACTTGTGTTTACATACAGTTTCATTTATGTATCCTTTAAAATTAATGTAATAATG
>JAECUM010012978.1:0-107301 GCA_016617855.1 Megalonaias nervosa
ACGGTATTGCGAATTAAATCCCAAAATAATGCAAGAATTAAAGACACAAGTCCTAGTAATAAAAAATATCCTGAATAAAACTCAGTTCAAGTCCCGAAGAGATCCAGAATTCAAGGCGATAACGTGTATGTTATGCTCTGCGAAATGTTACGTGTAGGCTCGTACAAATGTAACAGAAGAAAAGAGTGAAGTCAACAAGCTTTGTATAATTTAACAAAATAATTTATTTCCCTAGGAAACAATGTAAAAATTGGTAAATAGGACTTACAGTTTGTGAATATAATCCAAAATTTGATCCTAAGAATGAAAACACAAGTCCTATCACTAAATAGTTCTATTAGAATCCAGGTTCGAATCTCGACGACACACAAATATGGAAGGTGATGACGTCAGATGTGATCCAATGTACGAATATCAACAATTCCTCAAATGAATCACAGTTTTTGTTTCCGAATAATTCCAGAATAAATCTCCATGAATATCTTTCAGAATTTTTTATAAAAAAGTCAACTTGTTGAGTTTCCAGGAGAATAAATTATTAAATCCAAAAAGCAGATGAAAAACAAACAATCTGGCAATAAATAAAAAGAAACACCTTGTTCCTTCAAGATGTTAAAAACGACTCTGCCAGAAGAATATTAAGAATGCGTATTTAAACCCCAAAAACATCATTTCAAGTCTCGTGAGATGGGTCATGTGGTCTCTTACTACAAGAAATCCATCACGTACGCCAGTGTAACCCACTTAAAAACCAATCATAAATAAACGTTGTTTACACATGGTGATCACACAAGGAAAGTATGGCCCTGATACTGACCAATTATTTTAACTGCCTGTTTACGTTCTTGCCAGCCCAAGACGAACTAGGTTAACTAAAAATAATTCTCTTGTAACACTTTTACGTCTTAAATAAACAACATTTGCTAAAAGAAAACATCGAACTACTGAAAAAGAACTTTGAATCCCTACAATAATCATTACAATAAAATGTAATGAAACAAAAATAAAATAAAAAGAATTTTAAAACTAACACACAAGCAATTTAATTACATATACGTAACAGAGTATATACAGTACCCAGGTGACAAGTTGAAGTTTGCTGTAACAGTGATGTCTTCCTTTACAAATGTCACTTCATTTACTTGGTCACCAATGTTACACAGGCCAGTCTTTTACAAAATTATTCTCCCCTATGTCCAGCCCAAAAAATATGAGGACATAATTTCCAGGAATTTGTCAGTGTGGCAGAAGCAGTCAATGCCTGCATGTTCTGTCAGTAACAAGAACATTAGTAATAGGCAGTTTTTGAATTTATCGTTTCTCAGTCAATGATGCAGTGCAGACACTTATGTTGATAATTTGTGTAACTCTGCAAAAATGGTAATAGGTGATAATACATGCATCATATTTCTGCTGCTCACTAATAGAGTTTCCTCCAGGTTGTCGAATATAGTAGTTAGTGTTTAGCTTATCAGTTGTCAGGTGAAGACCGTTAAGGCACCATATTTACTCCCTTATAAGATGAGTCCAAGTGCAAACTGCACATTCAAAGAACAAACAACATAGACCCTGATCTGTAGACACATTTTGCTATGGCAAATGAGGATCTGTTTTGTTTGCAGTTGGACTCTTCACATGTGTGTATATATACAGTATTCCACTTATGACCAGAAAGGTGAGGGTTCACTTCCCACCGGCAGATAACTTCCCACCAGCAGACAAGTCCAGATCAGCTGCTGTGGCATGTACTTGGGCAAGGCACATTACTTCACTTGCCTTGGCATAATATAACCTTAAAGGTGTTGCAATACTGTGAAACACCCAAATCAATTGAACCTAATGTCAGGTCAACTCTAACAAAAGGGAGATAATTCAGATGATTTATTGACGAGGAGATAACCTTGATGAAGAAGAAGATGTTGAACTCTATACATGTATTTATGCATATATATTTTTTTCATTGCAAGGGAATTGTTAAAGTATGATCAATATTTTTCTAGAGACGTTAATGTGAAAGAGAAAACATGATAGGACACATGTTGGACATAATGAGTTGCTGTCAGGAGGGCAAGTGTACTTTGTTACCAGTAATGATCCCTGCTTGGCACCTCGGTTGATTAAGTCGGATCAGCTTGTAACCACAATGTGTGTGTGTGTGCGTGCATGTGCACGTGTGCGCATGCTTGTATGTATGTACCAGTAAACCCTCAAATCAAGATGTCTACTTCATGGCTCATTTTGATATTATTGCAGTGGCCCCAGTGGTCATGGTTTTATAATCTCATTGACCCATTGTTGCATGCACCCAAGGAGTTTCTGTGGAAGATGGATTTGCTGTTGTTGCACAGATTGTTCCCATTGCACAACAGAGTCAAGGTGTCAACTTCATGCCTCATCCTGGTAGCTATCCCTATGTTCCCAGCAGTCATGCTTCCTTGATCTCTTCGACCAGTTGGTGCATACCCCTAGGGAGTTACTGTTGAGGCAGGATCTGCTGTTGCAGCACAGAGGGTTCCTCCCGCACATTAATACACAGATTCTTCATCTTCATGACCAGATCATATAAAATGATTTATCTACCATGATAATTTTCCAGCTGCAATGTCCCATTGTGAGATTTGCACAAAATAGACACCACATGGTGCAAAAAGAGTGATTTAATGCACCAAAAGTTGTGCCAAAAAAAAAAAAATTAAGAGTGTGCATTTTTTTGTCTTGAATCAATGTAGATGCATCAACCAATCATTAAAAGTCTAACTTGCTCAAACATTGTTTTTATGAAAATTAGCAAAATTGAAATGTTTTTTTTTCTTTTTCGTTGTACTGGTTGCTATGATCAGACTATCTCTTTCCCCCCATTCTTCTAATCCCATATATGACACAGTTCGGGCTAGTTTGGAAATAATCTTATACTCATTATATCCCATAATATTTATTGGTTGAGATTTTAAGAATATACATGTACTCTGCATGCAATGAAACTGCAATAGTGTCAGTGAAAAACAAGAAACAAATTTAAGTAACATATTGAGGTAAATTCTACTCTATTTTCATTAACATTTTAAGCAAAAGAAAGTAAGTTGTCTCAGCAATATTCTCTGGCATTTGTTTCTGTTACATCATATGACCTTCATGTAGTGTAATTTGTCATATGCAAAGGTGGCAGAGATTTGCTTAAATTAAGGTAGTTATAGAATGATGGATAACCGATTTCTTTACCTGAAAACCCCCCTCAGAACATTAAAGTGATTAAAATAACTACAAATATGATGCCTCTACTAGAGTCACTCTAGTGAACATGCTAGTAAAACCCACAAAGACTGCATTGTTGGAGGACATAAAGTGTAAACCTTGACTTCCTACAGTATGGTTGGAGGCATTAGAGAGTAGAATCATAAAGAAAAGATTGCTATTTATTTGTTTTTTCATGCAAATAATATCTGGGATAGAGTATGTCAGTGATATCTAATTTTATGATGACGTTGATCCATTATTATTATTATTATTATACTGTTGGCCATTTTATTGAATGAAGGGTGTCTTTTGGCCCCTTTTTTATTAAATCTGGCCTAAACAGTGCATGTTCAGTTTTCTGGCAGGGTTGCAGACTGTCTTGCAAAGGCTCAGAGGTATTTGACCTCCAAGGTTTATGATGCCAAGTGGAGAGTATTCTGTAATTGGTGCAGTAGGCAGAACATTGATTCAGTCTGCTTCTTTTTGACCACAGTTGCAGATTTTTAAAAATCTTTTTTTAATGAAAATGATCACTCAGATTCAAGCATTAGGTGCTATAGAGTAGCCTTCTTCAATACCCTTAAGTTCTCAATGTGCTCCACCATGGGATCTGATCCTTATCAGGCAGAACTCAGATCAGGCCAAACTAATGAGGTGTTTTAAGCTTCAGGGACCAGCCTCTTGTACTTGAATGCCTAACTGAAAAGTTTGTGTGTTCTTTCTGTCTTTAATTACACAGTCTTTTAAATCATGGGGTGGGAGTTTCTTTGAGAACCTTACCTTAAAGACAATCTTTCTTCTGTAGTCCTAGTGAGGGAAAGGAATTAAATTCATGTATTATCAATGGAAAAGGGTTACCTGCTATTCAGTGGCAACTACTACTTTTCAGTGTCTTCTTGCCAACCCAGCTTTCTGGCCAAGAATCAGCTTCCTTTGATTGCCCGGAGCTATTGAGTGTGTGTGTGTGTGTGTGTGTGTGTATGTGATCTGAATTTTTAACATAGCTTTAAAAAAATTTCAGTCATATTGCTACAATGTCTGCAGTGTGGCAGTTTAGAGCAATGTCTAGCACTGGGGCATCATGCCACAGACATGTAGCATGATGTCCCACCCAGTCACATTATCCTGACACCAGGCTGACCAGTCCTAACACTAACATCTTAATGCTGAGCGCCTAGTGAGGCAGCTACTTGTACCATTTTAAAAAGTCTTTGGTATGACTCGGCAGGGGTTCAAAACCGCAACCTGCCGCATCCGAGGCGGACACTCTAACCACTAGGCCACCGGAGCAGTGTGAACTATTAGAAATCCCTAGTGCAAGTTGCATCTTTACTGGGGATGAACAAGATGAACTTCCTTTTCCAGTTAGAGCCTTATTCTATTTGAATAAATCAAAAGGTGAAAGAATCAAATTATCACTTTGTCCCTCTCAGTGGTTCCTCACATATTTCACAGCCACTGTTGAGGTTGATTATTGTATCAAAATTGTTTATCAGTCTTTCATAGAGAGAGGGATGTTTTTGTACATGAGAAACAAAGCCCATGAGGTTAGGTCTTGCTGCCTCTTGGGACTTTCTTAATAATTTGTCTTCTTAATGATGTAATGAAAACAAATTTTTGGTAGTCTCACACCACCCTTTATTTTACCTTCTTTGATGTCACCAGAGTAAAGGCTTGCATTAGGCCTGATTGTCTCACCCTTCAGCCTGCAGTAAAAGATCCAGCTGCAGATAGTATTTTCACTCAGGCAGCTAGTCCTGGGGACATCTGCTTCTTTACTGGCTAGAAAAGACAGCAAAGTAATAATAATAATAATAATGGAGGTGTGTTACTGCTGTTAAAATGTAGTTTTAAGGGTCAAACTTACATTACGCTTGTAATACTTAGCTGTTATTATTAGCAGATTCCTCCTCTTTGCCCTGCTCTTTATGTCCTTTAAGTCTTTGTCTAACTCGAGGACAGTATCCAAACAATGGTACTAATGTATCAGACTGGGACTATGTTTCTATTTTATCTAGATATCCAATTACCAGTTGGAGGATGGAATTCACCTTGGACTGGGAACTATCACCAGGAACAGTGATAACAAAGTAATAATAACAAGTACATATAAGTAATGCATAATTAAAGTTAGCTTTTCCCTACCAAAACTTGATTTAAACATTGGAAGAAATCAACAGGAACATCTTAATGACCCATATTTCTTGGTGATCTGCTCATGCATTTGGCTGTTAGGCAGGTGTCAGCCAGGTGAGCAGTCATAGGCCCAATTAGGCCTCTTGTTGAATTTTAAATCAACGGATTTGTTGAGAATAGAATGTTGGCATTGAAGACAGATTGTCTGATTGAAGATGGCAAAATGTCTTTTCACTTTCATATCAACACATATTTCATTTAAGTCTTTCAACACATGACACTAATTCTTTACTCTGTGCCAAAGTAAACACCATCTACAAGCTTGAGGATATCATAAATCAGACACTAGTCCCAAACTTCATTTATCATTTCCCATTATATACTTGTGTAAATAGTCATTCAGATAGGATAGTTCTACAGTTGCCAATAACTTTTTATCAATATATAAAATGGAGGAAAGTGGAAACTTGTTATGACTCAAGATGTCATAAATGAATAGTTTCTTTTACAGATGTTTTATATTGTAAGTAGTTCCAGAAAACTTTTATTGTATTCCTTGTGTCCAGCCATCTGTCCTTCACATAATCTTGTAAACTCAGATTTGTATTGTGTCTTTTATATAGCCACCATAAGGTGTAGTGTATTATTTTGTGATGTTGTCTGTCTATCCATTTTCCTGTTACCAATTTGTGTCTGCACAATAGTTTGAGTTGTCCATCATCTACAGTAAACAAAATTTGCATATGGCTTGCACTTGGGGTAAGGAGGAATTGTATTGATTTCAGGGTCAAATGCTCAAAGGTCAAGATTGCTGTGCCTTAGAGCAGAAAAATGGTTTGCAAGCAATGAGATTAGATCACCATCTACCATTACTAATGTTTATTGATGGCTTGCTCTTGGGATATCAAAAGAGCCTATCAAAATTAGGATCCTAAGGTCAAGGTCACTTCATTTAAAGAACAGTATGGTTTCCACACAATAGCATAAGTCAACCATCAACAGTTACCAAACTTTATTTATGGCACATTCTTCAGATAATGGATATTGATATTGGAGTCCAAAGGTGAAAGTTGCTCTGACTTTAAAAAAGAGAATGGTTTCTGCACAACTTGTTCTCCATTGCCTACAGTTACCAAACTTTGTGGATGGCAAGCACTTGGGCATCAGAAAGTCAAAGGACAATGTCACTGTAACTGAATGAAGAAACATGGTTTCTGTACAATAACATTAGTTCTACATCACAGCCAGGACCAGACTTTGTAGATGGCTTTCACTTGGAGTTAGGGAGAAACCAATACATTTTGGTGTCAAAAAGTCAGAGGTGAAGGTCACTGACTGAAGGAAGAAAAGTGGTTTCTTCACAGAAGTTTAAGTTATTTACATCAAGGATTCTTGAACATGGGATGGATATAATGTGCCATTTATGGTACTCTTGTTTATTTATTTGGACATTAATAGCATTTTCAATGTTTGAAAGCATTGGATATAGTTGTGGACAGATATGGTGTTAGCACATGAAATAAACCAGTTTAAAATAAGCTACTAAAAGCATTAATGCAAGTTTCTAAACTTCTTAATATCCTTTCTACCAAGAAGTAAATAATGGCATATCTAGATGTTTAGCTTTAATGTCAGCACTGTGGTAAATACTTTTGATCACAGTTGGTGATATAAAAATATTTATTGGTGAGATATGCAAAGTTTTTGAGTAGGAATACCAACTGTGAATTTCTCTCCTCTGCATTGAATATACAGTTGCATAAAGTTCAACAGAAAAAAATGGCTCCTGAGTGCAACATCTTTAAACTTGTATAATTATTAGAACACCCATGACATGATGAAGGAGTCATTGTGTTTTCCCAATGGTGCCTTCAAGACAGTGTACAGAATTTGGGTTAAAATGTTGCTGGTCAGAATGGACTGAAGCAAATTTAAACAGCAGGTCTTTCCTGGGGACCATAGACCCCAACCATAAAGTGACAAAATAGAAGTAACTCACGGTCAACAGATTCTAACAGATTCTATAGATTTATTTAACAGATTCTATAACCTTGGAAAGGTCAACATCATTATCATCATTAGAAAACACATCTCAAAATGAGAGTCATAAGTCAGACAATGTATGATCCTTGTCACTGTCTGTGACAGCACTGGCACTGCTTCTTTCACACTTTACATGTTTTGCATAAACTGTCAAGATTTGTCATAGATCACTGGTAGGTTAAACATGGCGGAAAAATATGTACGCTTATGGAGCATTATAATCAGGCAATATTTACTCCATTGCTATGACTATTTCATTTTCAGTCAGTCAAAAACATGTGCACTTGAGAGAGGTTTTAGGATAAATTCAGTGGTGTAGCAGCCACTAAAGCAACCCCAGCAGCTGCAGAGGTGGTGGTGGGTGACAGGTCCAGTGGGGGCCTAAAATTCGCATCAGACAACCCTTATGGGGGTAGGAGGCCTCAGAAGTAAGTTTTAGAGGTGTGGGCTGAATTTCTTGCTACACCATTGCATTAACTACTGATGTTTAAACTTCCATTTTGGACATGATATCCAAATTTATCATGTTTGTGCAGTCTAACCTCTGGGGCTCTTGATTTTTTCACAGTCTTTGGACTCCATCATCCCTATATCTGTTGTCCTCATTTTCTTTGTAATAAGCTTTTGTGCTTTTGTGGTCTAACACAAGAGACAAAAACAAAAAGAAAGAAAAAAGATAGTTTATTTAATCTACATTGTTTGATTTCTGTTGTATACATGCATTAGTTAAAATACACTGTTTCTCAGTCGTTCAGTTTTCTTCTGTCAGTTAGAACAAGTTTTCTATCATTACTCCTCCTTAACTACATGGAGGATTACCATGAAACTTTACACACACATTCATCCCTTGGTTTAGTATGTCCTAAATGAAAATGGTACCACGCAGACATCCAGTATGGCCACCAAAGCAGACATCTTGAAAATCTTGTTATCACTGCTCCTCCTGAATGGATGGTCATGTCAGCATTGGGTTTTTTCTAAAAAACTGCTTATGATATTTAGTTGGACCGAAATGACATCTAGCCTGAAAATATTTTTATTAATAATACAGAATGAATAGTCATGCTAGCATAGGGTTTTCACTGAAAAATGTCTCATGCTGTCTTGTTAGCTGTAAATGAAAATGGTGTCAATATGTCATCCAGTATAGCCATCACATTGGTCAGCTGGAAAGTCTTATTGTTGCTTTACCTAGATGACTGGTCATATTGACAGTCTGCTTTCACCAGAACACTTCATATGATGTCTAGTTAGTCCTAAGTAGACTTTATATAATGTCTAGTTGGTCCTAAATGGAATTGGTGCAAAACTGATATCCTAAATGGCCACCATGGCAACCATCTTAAAAAACTTGTTACTGTAACATCTCCAAAATGGAAAGTGATACCAATATGAGGTTTTCACCAGAAGACTTCTTATAAATCTTGTTGGTCCTAAATTAAAATGGTGGTAATCTCAAGTCCAGTATCTTGTTATTACCCCTCTTAAAATGAAAAGTAATGAAAAGTCATTTTGAGATGGAGTTATCATCAGAGTTCTTATGGTGTTTGGTTGGTCCTAAATGAAAATGTTGCAAATTGATCTTCAGTATGGCCACCATGGAGCCCATTTTGAAAATACAGTTATCTCTTCTGAAATTGATTGCAATATCAACATGGGGTTTTCACAGTAGACATCTTATGATAACTAGTTGGTCCTAAATGAAAATGGTACAGATCATATATCTAATATAGCTGTTAAAATAGCTGACTTGAAAATCTAGACACTACTCCCCCTGATTGCATGGGCATATTGATTTTGGGTTTTCACCAGAATTCTAATGATGTCTGCTTGGTCCTAAGTAAAAATTGTGCAAGTCTGAGATCCAGTATGTCCACAGCAGCAGCTACAGAAATCTAGATATTGCTGAAGAATATCAAAGATTGTTTCAACAATAAGCAGTTTAAAGGAATAAATCATCTTTTTTTTTTTTTTTAATTCCTCTAAATTCTTTTCACCCAGTAGAGCATCAGTCCATTCAAGGGACTCTTGCTTTTAAGGAAATTGAATTTAAAATTGTAGAGGCTATAATTTATAAAAATTTAAGTAACAAAGTTAAATAATCACAGCAACAACTATGCATAAACATGGCTGGTAATGGTGAAAAGTTTTTGTTGATAGACATAGAAAAATAAAATGCTATGTTAATGCATTATATATCTTTCATAACTTTTAGAATTTTAAAAGGTGAAAGCATTAAGTTTTCTCTTTGCTGTTTGGCAGTTTTAAAATGCTAACTTAAGAGTTTTTGCTGAAGATTTTAAAGATTTATCTCTTTGCTGCATATCCAAAAAGTACTAGGTATATACCGTAATGCAACTCCTCAACACTCAGTACTCTGTGGCAAATTGGTTACTGGGTTACCTACACCATATGATATCCCACATTGCTTTGTCATTTCCTAGCTGGGATTTGTGTTTAGGAGATGTCTAGTTGCAAATGCCACAGATAAAGTTGACTTTTAACATTGTTTTAGCAGTTGTATTTTACTGTGTCAACAAATGTTCTGGCACTAATCTTTGTTGATGGCCTGATCTGGGGAAGATAGTGGTAGAAACAAATCTGTTTTAAGAGGTAAAAAGTCAGAGAATTACTAAATATCTGTGCATTCTCCAGCGAGTCCAACCTTAAGGATATATATACATTGTATAATTGTTAATAGCACAAGAAATTTATTATCAGTGTAGATTAGGTGATTGACAGTCCTAGAGTTCAAAAGGACATGCTGACATAGAATACTTTAACCAGAAGTAAATTTTAACAGAAGAAATAATATTTACCATAGTGATGAATATCTTCTCTTTTATGGGGGGGGGGGCAACTATATTTATAATGATGGAAAATATGGTGGATAAAGTTAAGCGAAGTTTTGATTGTCAGACCTTTATTTCACTTACCTTTCATAGAGTTTGTGTATTTTCTGTATTCACAATGAATTGTATGGACTGGTAGGTTTTGCACAATTCTAATTTTACTCCAGATAGAAATTTATTTAGACATTTAAAATAATCATTTCAATAAAAAATATATATCATTTTTAATGACAGAAAATTTATGATATCCATAAATCTAAAGAAAGTTGAAGTCAGATGAAAAAGTGAAATTCATAAAATTTGCCATTGCATGGATATATATTGTGATTTTCGTTCAGAGAACTTTACATATGGAATCATGATGAAAATATGTGCACAGATATGTGGTGGAATTTATTTTACAGCCTTTCACTTGTGGCTAGGGATGGAAAGGGGTGAGAGTCTTGAGAAGTTTTTTGTTGTTGGCATTAGCAGTAATGAAACTGCAGATCTGATTTATATACCTGGGATAGATCTTCATGTCATATGCTTTTTCAGTAATTGATGCAGCTGAGCAGTGTTTTTAAAGTACATATAAAACTGTGCAGGTTAATGAGATGGCTTCTGCTTCTAGTGTTTTTTTTATATTGGCACTTTATTGGATACTTTATAATAGGTCATGCCAATACATCTGTCAGTCTGCGTGTCCAGCCTTCTATCCACCACACTTCTCTTAGTAACCTGAACTCAGTTGAGGGTCAGTAATCATATTTGATGCTGTAAAAAGATGAATAGATGATGAAAGCTTCAGAACCTTGATGCTCATCTGTGAAGGTGTCGTGGGGTCAGGAGTTTTATCATTGGTAATAGGGATACTTGGGCTCCATCTTTACGTTGGTTGAGGGAAGGTTCATCATATGTTCTGTGACATTTCAGGAGGATGTGTTTAAGGCAATGGGAAGAGGATGGGTTGGGGGTGGGTTCTGAAAGTAGAGAAGTGGGGGCAGATGTACAGAGGGTGGATATATGCAATGAATTCATTCTCTAGATTTGTTTCACACAAAAAATTCTTAATTATCATTTAGGTATACATGGTGTTAAGGAAGTCGTTAAATTTGAATTTTGCATGAGTTTCATTGTATATGGGACCCAAAAAAATGGAAACAATTAAATATTTACAACTCCTGTTAGAATGCATTGCATCGTAGTTACAGATATCTGTGCTTGTTATGAGCAGAATGGATGTATTATAATAAGTATCTGACCTTTCCTTTCAAATTGTAAGTAGTATAGAATTAAATTTTGCACAGCAAGTACAATCCCATCAGGACACAAAGGAACTTTGTACCTTGTATTTAAAAATAAATCAGAGTTTAGAGATTTACGTCACTGTAAATAATTGAGATCATGTTTAAACATTGCTAAATAAATGAATCAGTATACCTAGTGTTCCTGGTTATGAAAGCCAGTCAAACAATAGTGTTGTTACAGTATTTATGCTATGAAATGTTGATGTCCATTCCATGAAGAATCAAAGAAACCTGAAAGAAATTAAGTTTTTGTTTTAAGTTGCACATTTAGATTGCAGTACTGTAGATAATTATTTTTGTGATGGTCAGAAGTACAGAATCAGTGTTTAAGTGCTTCTTTTTTTAAACTGCCAATTTCATGGTCAGCTTTGACTATAACTTTGGTATGTTTTGGTCTGTACTAGAAGAAACATTATTTGTTAAGTATGGCAACAAATAGGTTCAGTAACGAGTTTACCCATTTTACTTAGGGAAAAAAAAATGTCCCCTCTCAAAACACTTCATTTGATTGATGATCAATTGAATAATTTTATGCATCAAAGCCAAGAAATTTATGTCACTGAACTGAACAAACACAATTTTCAGAATACTAAATGAAATGAAATATTTAACAGGAAACTTTAATGACAGAAAATTTTTGATCCAGTTGATAGATTTTATGCATGTGTAAATAAGACTGAATTAGCCATTTATTGGGGACAATCATTTCCTTTGTTGAGAATGATGTAGCAGATTGTATTTTGGCATTTTCCATTTTACATATTTTGCTTTATTAGTTCAGGGTGAATTCGTCCATTTATGCTCTGAGAAGTTTATGAAAATGATAAATTGTTTACTTTGTTGATGACTGTTCTTGGGTGTTAATGAAAAGCAATTCAAAAACTTTAAATTGAACTGGAGCACTGTGAATACACATGGTCGCACTGTAGGCCTTGCCAGGCGAGTATGAAGGAAAAGGTACTTGGTACAGTAAATTCAAGTGAATGTTAGAGACCGAAATAAAATAACAATGTTTGGACAAGTCCTTTATGGGCTAATACAAGAGAATATAAACACCTCATTGAAGGGTTGGTGTTTTAAGCCACAGCAGCACTTTAAGATTTTATCATGTGGTGGCAGGTAGAGTTAATCACTGTGCCCAAGGACATATCTTGGTAGCTGATATAGGTTGATCTGATGGCGGGAACCAGCACCCTTTAGGTCACGAGTCAAACACTTTAATTCATTGTCCCTTAGAAATTCTTTTCATTTTAACTTGAAATGGGGGTAGGAAATGCCTATTTAGAGGTAACTGCATCCAAACACATCTGTGTTTGAGTTATTTTTGTTTAGCTGGATGATTACGTGTATAAAAGATGTTTTCAATTGGCTGTTTCACATGTACAGAAGAGTGAAAATTTGACTTTTTTCATATTGGACATACAATTTTTGTGTCCTGGCCCATTTCTATTCCAAATCTCAAACTTATCCTAATTTTTGCTGTGGTTCATCTGTCATGTTCAGACCAATCTGCTTTAGATCTAAGGCAAAAAAAAGTCTAAAATCCAGACATAAGCAACTGTTTCAAATTTCAGCCTAAAATACAATTGGGTCTCAAAAACTTTTTTGTTTTGCTGCATTTCTAACATGAGTAGAAAGTCTACCGTATTTGATATCATTGTAGAACTAAGCTTTCTCCTTTTTTGTAATACCAGCCACCTTGGTGTATCATAAATGATGTTGATGATACAGAGCGCAGAAGTCGGCCTAGGGTACTTCCTGATGATGACTATATATACAGTACACGTTGATGAGTTAACCACTAAGCCATAGTACATCTCTAGCTCCTTAATTAATATAAAGGCAGATTGATTGTCATCATGCATATCATTTTTTTTAAATATGTTTGCAAATAATACATCTTGAATTTTGTCTGTCAATAAGTATTCAGACACTAAACAGTTATATTCTTTTTATGTTGTACAATTCTTCAGTCATGAAAAATAATAATTATTTTGTCATGTCTCAAAACTCACATCCATTACAGTGTGCATTTGCATATTGTAAATATTTTGGTCGAGTCTGATTGTCAGCATGATGGGTCATCATTTTGTGTAGTTATGGTCCTTCATCGCCCTATGCACCTGCTTTTGTTTCAGCAGTATATTTCTGATTATTATTATTATTATTGATTTTCAGTAAAATTTAGTATGCATTTTCATATTGATCTGGGATCACTCTGTTGGCATTCTTCATCATTGGGTTGAATTATTACCCTTGATTGTCCCACCCACCCATTTTTATATGCATGCCATAATGTGGAGCATATTATGTTGCGACTTTGTCTGTCAGTACATCACTCTGTCCATCTTTCAGTCTGTCTGTGACCAATTTGATTTCAGCACAGTAGTTGAGTTGTCCACTATCTGCAGTTACCAAACTTTGTCCATGGCTTCCACTTGGGCAAGGAAGAACCCTGTTGATTTTGGGGTCATAATAAGCTGTCTTCAGAGCCACTGACTGAGTGAAGAAAAATTGTCTCTGCACAATAACTCAAGTTTTCCAAAATTTGCAGCTACAAGCCTTTATGGATGGTTTACACTGGGAGTAAGGAAGGACCCTATTGATATCAAGAGCAGAAAGGTCAAAGGTCAGGGTCACATTGACTGTAAGAAGTATAGTGGTTTCTGCACAATAACTTGAGGTCTTTATCATCTACAGTTACCAAACCATTTGGATGGCTTGCACTTAGCACAGGAAAGAATTCTTATTGATGTTGGGGATCAATAGGTCAGAGATCAAGTTTGCTGTGGTTGAAAGAAGAAAACATTGTCTCTGCACAATAACTCATTGTGGATGGCTTAAATTGAAGTAAGAAAGAAGCCAATCAGTTTTGGGGTAAAACAGTCAAAGGCCAAGGACACTTTAACTGAAAGAAGGGAAAATGGTTTCTGCACAGTAACATTAGTTCTACATCACAGACATGGTGGCTTACACTTGGCTTCAGAAAGAATTTTACTAGTACCTTATTTTACCAGGAGACTTAGAATATACAAAAATAATATTGATTTGGAAGTTCACATTTTAATGTTAGGCCAAAAAAAAAAAAAAGATTATGGTTCTGGTAACCTGGCATATCCTATTTTAATTGCCCTGACCCATGACAATTTATCTTGTGTACACACACAGACACACAGACACACACACACACATACACACATACACACACACATTTTTGCAATGGAACCAATAACTTGAATGTGCAAACTGACATGAACTGCATGCAACATGAATTGGACAAAAAGGGTAATAAAAGAACAGATTTTTACTGACGTTCCTGTCCCATTGTTTTTTACACAATCTTGCTGGAACCATACATTTCTTATTTTGGCCTTTACTCGTGTTGACATTTGTTACAGATAAAAGGCTGGAATTTGAAGTCCATGTTGATTTAGTTGAAATTTTCACTCTGCAACTAAAATATTTGTTGCTTGTTCAGAATTGTAAATACACTACAAAGTAAGAAATTCACATTTCTTGGGCACTTTTCTGAAGCTTACCATTGTGAGGGTTATTTTGTGCAGTGAATGCTTTGCCTTTATTTTCGGTGCATACATACATTTCATTTGAGAGCATCGACTATGGAGGAATAGTTGTTACAATTTGACCATTTCAGATTTTGTTAGTGTAGATATGTGCTACAAGTATGGTACATGTGACAAGGAATGAAAATTGTGAAGTTAAATTGAATAGAGGGTTCATTCATTTGAATAGACCTTTATAATATTTACCTGCCCATGACCACGATCTGGCACTACAGGCATCTGCCATTAAGGAGCTGATTACAGGTGCTGGTTACTAGTATGTACGTGCCAGACTTTAGAAAACGAATAATGAAAAGAGGCGACACAGAAAATGCTTCTGTATTCATTTATTATTTTGAATAAACTTCATATCTGCACAAAGCTTTGAATTTGTATTCTCAAAAACCAAAGTAAATATTTAAATAAGAATTTAAGTAAACAAATAGTGACACTTAAATCATGTCATTTACATTTACTAGTTTTCATTGTTTGTATTTCAGAAAAGTCATTGTGCATGAAAATGTAGCAGTAGCCCAACTCTCCCACTAATTTAAATGACACATGGACATAGATTTTTTTCAAATTTTAACTTGCAAAGGAATTCTGAAATTAGACATGTATGAAAACAAGACCAGATGACCAAGTCATGTGGAAAATCACACAGTTGAAGTACTTGAAGGATTCATTCTTTACCTCTTGATACATTGTCACGAATTAGAAAAATGTATGTTTCTGGAATTATGATTATTTTCCATGTTTTCTTTGCAAATGAAAAACAAATGCACATACACTCTACAGTTTCGTATTTTGCATAGGGTTAGAATTTTAAAGAAAAAGAATTTCCCTGGGTTTCCTCACTGGTTAAACTGGTTATTTAAAAAGGACCTTGTATATCTTAGGCATTGTTCAAAGAACCTTTAATTCCCTTTATTTTGGTGTATGAATGATGGGTGTAATATGGGTTATAGAGTATACAGCTTGGCCTTACTCCAGATGTGCACCTTTCAAAAAAGTGCTAGCTCCACTTGGTCATTTTCACTTCCTGAACTTCAGAGGTAAATTGTGAAAAAAGAACCAATAACTTTTTTTTACTTTTTATATATTTGGTAATTCATTAATTACACTTTCAGAAGCTAGTATTGTCTAGTCTGGCAAAATTCATTTTTCCCTATTTTAATAGCTGCCAAGGATAATGTACTTTAGACAAATTCGGGCTGATTTTTGGAGCACAAGGGAGCAGTCATTTTAGTTAGCAGTGTGCTAAGATCATTTACAATTTCCAAAAGTACAATATCCAAAGAAATGTCAGCCACATTCCATGAGTAGCATGGTATGCCAACATTCTCTCCACTGTGCATGTTTTAAATGCAGACAACTTCACCTTACATACGTCACTCTCTCAAAAGTACATAATAGCTGGTGAGCGCCCCCAGAACCTTTGAACGATTCTTTGAAATAAACTCTTATACCAGTAAATTATGTGAACAAATTAAATTTTGTTGATGTCAGCTACTATAAATATATCTTAATAGCTATGCTTACTAATTTTTCATTTTATATTTATAAAAATGTTGGGGTTGCAAGTATTGTCATCTACAGTTCCTTTTTTTCCTGTTTATTTTCACTCATGATGAAAGTGAAAATATTTATTTTTTCTGCAGTGAAATAATTCTTACAATGTCAAAAAAATACTGTGAATAAATTTGAAAGTTTCAAGAGGCAAATTTGGCATACCTTTTTAAGCTCTCAGATCATTTAAAAATTTGACATCCACCAATGCGCGGAATATTGCTTGTTTTCATGTGTTAATTATGTAATTATTTGTTTAAATCATTTTTTATTTATTTGATTAATTTTTGTCATTATTTATGTATTTATGTATGTGGTTATGTGATCTATTCTATCTTTTCAACAAACACTAGCATACATCATGAAGAATTTTAACATCTAGACATTTTGTATTTGATTTTGTTGCATTTAATGGTTACAATTTATTTGGAAAGGTTTATGTTCCTAGATTTTTGTGCAGTGAAGATTGATATTTTTCTGCATTTACCTTTAGTTGGTATCATACATCTATTGTTGTGCCTAGGCCATGTAAAATACTACAACTGTATATACTTGCTTTTAAGTCGAATTAAACTGCAAACAACAAAGATGCAGATCTGCCATAGCATAATGCACCTGCAGATCAGGGTCTGTGTTGTTTGTTCTACTGATTACTCCTAACAAATTGCACAGACCCAGATCTGCTGGTACATTATGCAGATCTGGGTCTGTGCAGTTTGCATTTGGACTTGTCTTATAATCAAGTATAGATGGTACATACTCCATATTTTACATGCTGTTTTCACAAGCGCTTGAAAGAATTAGTGAATGAAATAATACACAAACAAAAGTGAAGATATGACAATTATGACTTACTTAGCTTGCTTTGATGAGAAAAAAAATTTCTGTAATAAAAGAATTTTTGGTAACTACACCACTCCATCGATAACTCGCGCCCTGATAATAACGCAGGGTCAGGCGTGGATCCCAATTTTTAAGCCAGAAAATACCAAAAAATTGATCCCTATTGGTTGAACTTGAAGAAAATCCCGATCGCAATTGGTAACGGAAACTTGATATATCACTCGTTTTATCATTGAAAACGGTAGATAGGACCTGGAAATTTAATCAACATTATGAAATAACGACTTTTAATAAGAAGTCATATAATTTGTTACATTTTCTTTTCAAACAACATTCTTAGTAAACCGCAATTAACAGTATTCAAGGACATTTCGATCAATGAAAATGTCACTTATGCCAGGCGGAGACAGTACTTCGGTAAATAAATACCAATTAAATAAAAAGTTTTATCAATTGAAATTTTGTGTTCTAGTTCTATCTTTTAGTTCCTTATAAGTGTAATCATCACAAATGCAATGCGTCCTCTTGTAATTAAATGTAAAATGTGTCAATCTACTGTAACAGCTATGTCCGCGAGCATTTTGCTGAGAACCTAATTAAGTGCCCACCGTGTTTTGATATCGGACTAGCGGAAGCATCTGTTGTATTGTTGCACTTAATAAAAAGAGGGCCTCCTTTTCTATTATCATGGTAATTACGTCTTCTGAATCAAGTAAAGCAGGTGGAATTGGAAAAAAAGTCAAAAGGCATACAAATCCTACAAGCTTAAGAACCAGCGGCACTGGTCGTATGTCGAGTAACTCATTTCATTTGATCAATCGAACACTGTGATACATTTTATTGTGTACATATCTAATTAAACTACCTTCAAAATTACTTAATCATAAATGTGATCAAAGATAGCAAGGCAACCAAGTGAAATGAGTACTTCGTAAAATAATGAGCTTTGTTTCACAGATACGGACCATTGTGGGAAAACGAGTTTCAGAGATTTCTTGAATTCGCAAGTAGAGATATCCTCAAGCATGATAAGAAGTTTCACTATTACTTTTGCAATGAAATCATGGCATGAATATTTTACTAATTGATAAATACAAAAATTGAGTTTCGACGTAGACAATTGTCTGACGAAATAAATGTTAGTGTTTTTGATAAAAAAAGGAATCTTGTTTCGTAGTGTATCAACAGTTGGTGTGGTTCCCTGCTACATAGACTCCTAGTTTCGAAATATTATTATACAACACTCCGGGAACCAGACTAATCAACAAAACAAAAAGCCGTGACGTAATACACGAATGTTTTTGCATACCATGTTTGGTTGTTGAAACCAGTTGCAATCATGTTATCGATCTTCAGATGTTGGACATTTTGAAAATAAATGTGATCTATAGATAATAGCAAACAATTTCATCAGAAAAACGCTTTACTGACGATTTTTCTCAGCTCGATTATAAAACAAGGATTCAGCCATTAAACAGCCCAATCCCCCCAACCCCATGGTTTTTTGGATGTCTAGCAGGGTTTTTTGGAGGTCCCTCGGTAACTCACGCCCTTGCTTATAGTGTGGTCTGTGTTTTTGGACCCTGATGTGCGCAAGCTATCGAGGGAGAGGTGTATTTGATTTTTTTCCAAATGTAAACAATTTGATGAAATTGTTCAATAATTCTGAATTTAAAACTTTTATATAAATAGTAAAGGAAAAGAAAATTGTGTTATAAATTGATGTCTCAGCACAACAGAAAAAAAAAATGAGTTCATCAGATAAAGTTATATTTGAAAAATTGATGATAATCAACAACTTCCGTTATAAATAAGTCTTACTAAATGTCTTATATCTTATAATTTCTGGTATGATCCTAGTTCTTTTTCTGGATGTTCTAAAACTTGATCCTTACAACTGAATGTGCATCATGTCCTTTTTCAAATTACATGTATAAATGATTCGTGGAGATTCTCATATTAATAGTTCATATAAGCGAAATGAAATTTTGAATTCTGTATGTAAAATTTACTAAAATCTGGCTGGCTAATTCTGCAAGACATTAATAGCAGTTAATGACTTACTGCAATTACATGTATGTGCTTTAAAATATTGATATAGTTCTAGATTTATATTTTGCTGCATTATTTCATTTGCAATATGTAATACTGAGTCTTTATGCGCATCTTGGCTTTTATATACACAGAGTGGCATACCAAATTGCTTAGGGTGACTTACGAACTAAGCACTTGATGTCAAAGGAAACTTTTTGGTCTTTTTTTTTTATCTGATTCTGCTGTTGCTATGAAGTCTCTTGATGGTACTCAGTCATTGTAAATTCTTTGAAAATCTGATTTTAAGCAAAGCAATGTTACATTTTGTAACTTTCCTAGACAAAAGACAAGAATTACGTTACTATGACTGCCAATTTTGTTCCATAAATGTTGCGCAAGATTCACATATGTTAATTAGAAGTAATTAAATTATACACAATCCTTAGTCGGAAATGCAGTATTTCAGTTTAATTAGATGCATGTGAGTGCTGTCCTCTTAAAATAACAATACACAAGATTATCTCTAAATAGTAATCAAATTTTATGAGTGTCATTTCATCAGTATCATTTAATTTGCACACAGGTTGGTCAGAAATAAATTTTTTATTGTAGTGCAAAAAGACCAAATGTCAAAGTTAAGGCTACTTTCAGGCATGTCAGTAGGATGAATTGGTTATAGAATTTCGGTTATGTTTATTAACATTACAGCTGTTATGCACAACAACATAACATGGACAAATACTTTTGGTCCATAAATCTTACACAAGAACTGGTTTCAATGTCAGTCATAAACGACCATTTTGAGAGGGCAGAGAAAATACTGGTTTTCCTCACTGTAATAGTGGAAGTGGACAGACACTGATGGTTTGTCTGTAAATTCATAAATTTGTCAAATGCTGAATATATACAAGTATTAAATTTTCCTTATTCAAACGCAGTGACTCTGCAATACACATCTTACTATTAAATTTACGGAAAGTATTATGACAGGGAATGATGTCCCATTTTGATCTGTCTGGAATGTAATGTTTTTGGAAATGGCAGAGGAAATTAATAATCAGCAAACACATTTTATGTGAAAACTCTTTAGTATCACAGTACTACATGAATATATATATATATATAATAAGTAATATTTTATGAGCAATTAAAGTCTGAAATGCTTTTCACAGCCTCTTTTCAACAAACACTAGTATCTGACAGTAGACTGTACTCACAGTTTTCAACAAAAAAATGGTTCAATGTTGCATGTATCCATATACAATTTACATGGTGGGAAACACCTCTCCTTTTCAGAATTTGGTTTCTTAAGGGACCTCGTAGGATACCATGTTGTATCCCACTCATTAGGGGTAAGGGTTCTCCCCTCTTATTTTCCAAATACAATTGGTTATGGATAAATCTTGTGTGTTATAATGCAACATAGGTCCTACATCAATTAATAGGAATTCGCAATTCCTTTAATTAATTCAGTTGGATTTTTTTCTATTTCAGCATTTTATTTTAACAAGATTGACGTGACTTGCACATTGTTAATGTGTGTGTCTGCATTGCTCCTATAGAACAATAAAGGTTTAACAAATGGAATACATCTTTCTTATTTAAAGAAAAGACCAGAAATTCCTGATGAGTGAATCATTGTTTGCTTTGTACAAATACACTGGGTTGTATATAGCATGCATTACACATAAGCAGGTGAATTTCACCTGTGAAATAATACATATTGTCATTATTATTGTTCTCTTTCTGACAACTTTTGCCAGGGCAGTCTGGGGGGAGGTGTGACCACAAGAAGGGCTATCAGGACACTCACCTAGACTGCCTCACATGTTCAAAGTGCACCTGTAAGATTCATTGCACTTCTTGCGTAACAGGGACATCTAAGATATCTAGCCAAGGCATTTCGGGTATCTAGCCAGTTCCAAATGTAAATGTCAATCATCCTCATCGTTGGAATTTTCTGGGTTTCTTCTTAGAACCCCAAGAGGTCCACTTAAAGAAGGCTAGTACTTCAGCTTGGAAGAACACTTTTGGGTCCAAGGAGCTTATTGGATCAGTCTCTTTGAATACGAGTAATGAACATTCTTGGAGTAGACTGCTGAACCCCACCCCACCCTGACAAAGAGATGTTTGACAGCCCTTACTTTCAGGGCTGTGTGTTGTTTTCTCCTGAGAGGGAGGTGGTGCACTGCTCTCCTCATATCCATGACAGCATGTTGCACCCTCCAATTAAAGAGGTGGTATGTCACACACCTCATGCCCATGGTAGCATGTTACTCCCACCTATTAGGTGGTGCACTGCATACCTCATGCCCATGGCAGCATGTTGCTACCTTTTGTTAAAGAGGTGGTGCACCTCATATCCAAAATGTATTGCACTTCCAATTAGGTTCCCATGGTAGTGTTTTTCGCCCTACCTCATGCCCATGACAACACGTTGCTCCCTCCCACTAGGAAGGTGGTGCACCACAGATCTTATCATCCAGGCAAGCATGTTGCTCAGAAGGTTGTGGACCAACAATGGAACAGATTCTGATTGAGGGACTGAGCCAGAACATTGTGGATTAGCCAGCTGTGAATTACTGGAGTATCAAGGTTCGGAGTAATCTGATGTAAGACACTACTACTCCAATGACATGTGTAAATACTCTGCATGTGGAAGCAATTCTGAATGGCATCATCCTGAATTGGATGTGCAGATAGGCATCTTCAGTGTTGACTTGTGCCTGAAACCATCTGGCAGACAGTCCAAGAAGATCCTTTCCATTTTGGAAAAGATTTTAGAGGTGCAGCCTCAGCCAGAGGATTTGTTTCACCCTCATTCCTCCATGATTGAGGAAATATCTCTGAGTTTCTCTGCATTCCAAAGTCAAGGTCATAGCTCAATATTTTAAGTTTTGCTGCACAGTTTCCAGTCTGATTTATGAAGTTACAGCTGTTCTAAGGTTTTCTTCCTATGATATTGAGGATCATGTTTTTAAGGTCTCAGCTTGTATTTTAAATTTTCTGCTCTGCATTCCATTTCAGTCTAAGATTAAAAAATGAAACTTGGTATGCTTGTATATCATCAATTGAAGCTGTATTGTGTACTACTTTGGTGGTCCCATCTTCATGGTCAAGGACACAGGTGAATATTTTTAAGTTTTCCATCATTTTCCTTTTGTGCTCTTTAACTTTAGAGCTCTTTCAGATTCAGGAATGAAACTTAGGATATTTATACATGGTCATCAGAGTTTGTTATGTACCGTGGTAGGAGTTGTATCTTCAAGGTCATGTTCGTGAATAATTTTTTTAAGTTTTTCCATCACACTTTATTTTCCCTCATGTAATTTAAGGGCTATTTGACATTAATGATAAAACTTGATTGACTTCTACGTTGCACAGGAAGCCATTTTAGAGGGGTGCCAAATCAGAGAAGAAATATGGCCCAAAAATCAGACAAGGAGCTAAAATGGAACAAAACCTTGTTTTTTCTTGACATGTAGATCTTTTTATTTGGTCATAACTTTCGTTAATTTCATAAGAGCTTTCTTACCATCAAATGCTTTAATGATGGGTGAGAGGCAAATGTCTATTTCACACAGGGTGCCATTTTGCCTTATGCCAGCCCCCGTTTTTCCTCCATACTTTACATTATATAGCATAAGAGCTATTTGTTGTTGTTGTGGTTTTAACACCATTTTTCAGCACAAGATAGCATATACATGGTGGCCATTGATAAGATGTACTATTATTTGATATGTACCACTTTGGCGGTTTTATCAGCAGCATTAAGGTCACAGGAGCCATCTTGAAAATCTTATTATTGCTGCTTTTTATGAATGGATCATTATATGTACATGAGGTCTGACTAAAAGACTTCTTATATCATGTCTAATTGGTCCTAAAAGAATATGGTGCTGATCTGATGCCTAGTATGGCCACCACAGCAGCCATCTTGAAAATCTTGTTTTTGCTAATCCTTCTGAATGGAAAATCATATCTTAAAAATATTGTTATCTTTACTCCTCTCCAAAGAATGGCTATATTAGTATGGAGTTTTCACCAATAGACTTCCTTTGATGGTCCTAAATAAAAATGGTGCTTGTCATAAACCCAATATGGGTGCCATTACAACTGGCTTAAAATTCCTGTTGCCACTACTTCCCGTGAATGGAATATCTGATGATGCCTACTTTGTCCTAAATGAAAACTGTGCCAAGCTGACATCCAATGTGCATACCACAACAGCTAATTTGAAAATCTTGTTATTGCTGAATAATATGAGAGATGTTTTTAACACTCAACAGTTAAAAGGAAGAAATAATCTTATCTTGAATTCCTGGAAATTCTTTCTACCCAGAAGAGCGTCAGTCATTTCAAGGGATTCTTGTTTTTTATTACTGGTATTATTACAGATATGTACGACTGTACATGTAATTGAACATGCCAGAGATCAGGTTCAGTTGTATACTGAGGAGCCTAAGGAGTGCAGCAGGTTGAAAGGCTGTGAACCAGGAGACTACTGATTGTTAGCAATGTCTCTGCTACGGCCTTGTGAATAACACTTAGATTTTTTTTTTATTAAGCATGTAATTTATTTTTGTTATGGGTTTGATACCATTTTTCTGCACACGATAAACTATACATGGTGGTCAGAATAACTGGTGTAGGAAGAACCCAATAAACCCCGGTAAGAACCAACAGCCCACATGAAGCTACTGGAAAGCTTTCTCACATACCCACATTGGCCGAGTGCAAGACATGAACCCACATGGATAGATGTGAGATGGCAGTGATTGGTAAAGGTGAGCGCTTAGGACCATTCAGCCACCTGGGGACCCTGCATCATGTAATTTATTAGCCACTCGTAAGTAAGACTTTCATGATACCATCAGAGTTCAAATAAATAGATATTTTTAAAAAAATATAACAATTTGGTCTTTGATAATTTACCAACAACTCACCCATTCTTTTGTGTCCTATAAAATTCCAGGTAGCTGATTATAATATTTCTTATAAATTTTGTTAGAGGAAAACTACATTTCTATGTGAAAAGTTAGAAGTATTTATTTCACTCTGTATTTTGTCAAATTCTTTACAAACCCAAATCGTCTTAAAGGGTTGTCTGGTTTTCTGCCCACTGTTTCTGTCTTTTGTTTATTTTGTGAGGTAGAATTCGGACAAACATACCATTGTCATTGTCCAGTTTTACATTCTAGTGATATGCAAATATTCAATGGCATGGCCATATACACATGATACATTCCATTTAAATCCATGTATATACCCAAAATACAATTCATATTTGTTGTCCTTAGTATTATCATAAATTTTAAATTGTTTTGTGTCTTGTATATGGTCAGTTGTGAATGCACAGAGATACAGGCAAGGAGAGGACTCTATCTAGGCCAGTGATAGCATTGTTGACTGAGCCTCTTGATCCGAGTTACATGACTTATGTAAACATGCATCTGGCCTATACCCTTCACTGTGGCTAAGGAATGGAACAAATTTATTGAGGCAGAGATATGAACATTACAAGCTTATTTAAAACAAATGAGCAGATAATTAGCAAGAAGTTTTTCATATACCCTGTGTAAACAGTGATCACCCCATTTCTACAGTTAATGTCTTTAATTTGTTGCGGGTTAAGATCAGTCTGTTCGAAAGAAAAGAAAGCAGAAAAACCTTGTGTATTTTCTTTCCTAACAGCGTTGTATTAAATTGCAGTATTGTGTGGCAAACAGCTTACATTTTGGAATTTAATGTTGAACTATGGGCCATAAAGCTCACATACAATGGACAATAGTGAACAGGTAATAGAGCCTCTATTGATCAGGTCTCTTTGATTGGTTAACACAAACGTTCTGCTCAACTGAAGAGCTTTTGTCATCCAGACGTCAGTTTTCGTCTGGAATGGAATTGTCTGCAAGATCCTGTTCACAGACATTTAACAGGAACAGGACAGTTAGATACGACAAAACAGAATTATGGGCAACACTTTGATATATTCTTTCAATAGGAAAGGAAAAGTACTGATTTTGTAGTATTGTGTTTTTAATATTTTTTTCACTCTGTCCAAGTTTGTTTACTTTGACTACTTAAAGGAGATACAGTGAATTCTTACCTATCTGTGGAATATATTCATTTTCCTGACAAGAGATTTACCTGATAATTTAATAGCTCTTGTAGTTGAAGTACACCTTCTAGTTTTCGTGGCACATGATACACAAGTTTTAGAGGGATATATTGAGCATATCAAGATTTTATTATTCATAGTTGAAAGATATTGTTGACTTGATACAAATGGAAACTTGTTTTTGTTTTGGCTCTGTATAACTGGATAGAAATGTGACTGAAATGCATATTTCTGTGGAATACAATTCTGGAGTTATCAAATAGTAATATACCCCCGTGATAAACAGGTAAGAATTTTTATTGTTTTGAAGGTCAGTCTGTAAGAGGAGACTGGTATGGCCACACCTTATGTCCAATATTTAATTCTCTGGTAGATTCTGCATGTGGGCGTAGCCTGAATGGAATTCACTTTTCATTCTTTGCCTCCCACCACAAAAAAACCCAAGATACAAAAAAACTAAGACAGGTTTGTTGTAATAAAGTACTTAAATTTGTATGCATGAGCATTTCTTTTCATGGCAAAATGGAAGTACATAATCATGATAACTACTATTAAGTTTACTTCTGTAACCACTAACAACACTTTCACAATCACTACTACTGCTACTAATACTCTTACCATTACAGTACCACAGTGTCACTATATTTATTTAAATGCGACACATAAATACTTGATAATTCATACTTGCATGTATCTTAATCATCAACAAAGGCAACAACTACATGTACTGCTACTACTACTATTATGACTAGTGCTGCTACTACTGCTAGTACTAAAATTACTTCAGTTTTTAAAAATGTAGTTGTAAAATCAGAATTAATTTTAGACAAAGTTATTTGCTTAAGCTCAGCCAAGGTAAATTGGGTGGTATATAAAATATCTGGAAGAATGAATTTAGAAACAAATGCCAGTTTTGGTAGCAAGTTGCCTCATGTGTCATTAAGATAACAAGTTTGTGGGATTGTCTCAAGATATACAAAGCTTTTAGAGTAATATGACCTAGATTTGTATAGCTTATCTGGCCAGGTTTCACTATGTATGTATGTATGTATGTATGTATGTACGTTTTTAAGGCAGTAAAGGTATGTGTGTATGTATCAATGTACGAGTTTAATGGTACATCAGTACAATCCAGACTATCTAGAGTGAAACCAAAGTGCTTTCATTTAGGAAGTAAGATATTTCTGGTGGTACATAATTAAAAAACGTCAAGAGTGAGTTCACATCAATATTGTTTTTGAGGGATATGTGATTTGCACATGAATTGGAATAAAGTTATTCTGCAGACCCAAAATACCGGTAGCTAAGATGTGACTAAATGCATATGGTGCATGACAAAAATCCATGAATTGACTGTTTATCATGGGATGTTTGTTTTCATGGATTTAATGGTTACTACAAAACTGAATTTAATTCAGTGATTCTTCACTGAAAGAATCGGACAATTCCCATATTCATGAATTTATTTACTGATTGTCATTTTTTTTCACCGAACTGTTGAATTTGATACCCATAAAAATAGCTGAATAGACAGTATATAGCATAATTCTGATAGCTACCAAATCTGATTGTCTTGAAACCAGTCATTTACACAAAAAACTCTTTTTTAGAAATCTGAAAATGATGTCGTTATTTGTTTTTTCTTTGAAAGTTGCATTTACATTTTGTTTTGAGGGTTGAAAATTTTCATCAGCTTCATTTCTGACAAAAACATTATTCCAACTATGCTGTCTTTTTGTTTTGTTGATTTAACTATGGTGATTTGAATACCACCTGGGAAAAAGACATTCATATTCTTGTGTTATTTCATGTTATTATTTGATGATTGCAGCTTTAGAACACACGCAAAAATACACACGCACACACCAAAATATTTATTCTCATTAAATCTTTCATTAGAACCTAATTCTTGCTCATTTCTTAAGCAGCATTCTTGTGCTTCCTAACTTCATCAAGAAACAGTATCACTAACAGCATTGATTTTTGTCAGTTGTGTATTTTGCATCAAATGGTCAATCATAATTACAGTGGCCTTTGTAAGTACTTTAGCTCCTGATTACATGGCACAACAGGAAAAGTTGGTCCATTCATCTGGATTAACTAAAAATATAATTTTGAAATAACAAATACAACTTTTATTTTTGCCAGAAATTGGAAGTGAAAATTTGTGCTATTTATGTTAGGACTACAGTTGCTTTTTTGCTGGCATTAATAAATAAATTTCAAAATTAGATACCCCTAAGTTCTTTTTTTCAAACCATTACATTATACCTATAAATATTTACAAAGAATTCTAATCATGATGTCAGCAAGGTCTGTGTGTTTAAAAAACAGTAATTGCCATTATTGTTGCATTATCTTTATTACCATTTTCATATGAATGTGATAATACCCCATTTTTTACGAGAACAGATTTCCAAAGAAATGAATTTATTTTAAAACTAAAAAATTTAACATCATGTGCTGATTGAGGTTTCCTATCAGTTATGTTGTATGATACACATAGATGCATTTATTTTCTTCTATTTGTTATATCATTTTTATTTATTAATTAGAGAAAATATTTCAATGACATAGTCTTGAAGCATTTGATTAAATTTTTTATACTATTTTTATTTGCTTATTATTTTTTTTGTTTAATGTTAAAAGAAATATAATGCTTCTATAAATATTCTCTTTACAGTGTTGTTAACAGTGAAAAATTCATTGGGGAACATATTAAGATAATTCCCCGCTCTCCCTCCCTCATGAAATTTTGTTTAATTATTGATCTTGAAACATAACTTTTGACTGCTATAAAAAACATATAAATGTTTTTAAAATGTGACAAATACAACTTGACTGACAATTGTGTTATTATAATGACTTTTGTTTAATTTGATCAAATGTTTTGTAGTTAAAATTTGGTTTAGTAAATTATTTGCTATCAATTAACAACAGTAATAACAATAACATTGTCATTATTATGATCGCAATCATTGAGTGATTTAGTTATTTAATTAATTCATTTTGTCTATTGACTAGTTTTTATTTGTTGCACACAAGTAGTGTAAATACAGAAGACTTTGCCCGTAGTGTAAATACTCAAGGCTTTGCCCAGAAAGACATCATTACCTATTAAAACCTTTTCTTGAAATTAAAAAAAAAAAGAAAAGCAGTACACTTTGATTGACATAGAACAACTTTTAAGTTGTTTATATCTGTCACTTTTGTTTATGCAACTTTTATCCCTGGAACATCCTGTTTTATGGGAAACAAAATTGTGTGGTAAGTAAAAGATAAACGAAATGCAGAGACCTACAAAAACGCAAGCTAAGAGATTTGTTGGAGCAGGTGTTCTGGCAGTCCTGTTTGTCAGTTTAAGGGCTGGTATTCCCAGTTCCACATTTCCTGAAGTATGCATTGAAATTTTTCGATTTTCTTACAATGAATATTTTAACAAATATTCCTGTAAAATATATTTATAAGTCATTCAATCCATGTAATAATTGTGTCTCATTGCTAAATAAATTCTGTTGTAAGCAACAAAATCCACTACTACTATATGCTGAGTCTATTGTAAACCATTTTTTTTAAAATAAAGGTTTTTACTATTTCACATCTTTTTAAAAAAATTTTAAAAACACCTTTACCTTTTTTCTTTTATCTCATTGTACATAACTTCTTTTTGTTTGAAGGATTTTGTTTCTAAAAAGTTTCAGCAAGGTTTTTACTAAATTACCATTTTCTTACCTAACTTTTACTCGATACTTTGTAGCCAGGAATGTGCTAATGTGCTTTTAGATCCCATCCATCCACACACATATATATGTTTTCAAACAGGTTTCTCTTATCTTTACAATCATGATAGACTTGACAGTCAAGAACAGAGTTCTGTGTTGTCTGATGTCTGATTTCTGTAGGCAATTTAAATACAAGATTATGCACTTGATTTTGTTATTCAAGGACTTTGAAATGTCCAAGTGAAGCATTTGAGGGTGGGAACTGATAACTGGCCAGAAAGACGTACATAGTACTAAAGGGCCTATTTCAGAATTTAAATGATGGGGCAGACCAAAAAAATTTTCCAAATTTTTTATTCCAAATTTGTCTCCCAATTATATACATTCCAGATTTTTGAATATGGATTGAAAAATGAGGCTTTGTCATTTGGATGCACAAATATTACAGTCTTCCATCAAAATGAAGAAAAACATAATTGAAGAGTCAAAAAGATTATCAGAAGAAAATGAACATTAAAAAAATCATCATAATACATGTATAATTTTGACAAATTTGTACGAGTATTAGGATTTCTAAAATGTTATATTGACATGTGCGGACTTTGGTCATATACAATTTTTAATTATTTAAAAGTTTTATAAACTTTTATAGTAAATGGTAAACCTTTTAATTTTAAAATTTATCTCCGATTTTCAAACACAAGATCATCATTTACAGAATATTTGATGTTTGAATATTGATGGACTGTTACATAATCCAGTAAAGTTCAATTATCTAAGTGCTAATTATCTGGATTATTCACTCATACAGACTGCTAGTGTCCCCAAACTTATGATACATTAAGTCATTTGTACATATATCTTCTAAATAGAACTAATTTGCCAATCATGACACAAACTTAGACACAAACACTGAACAGTGTTAACAGTAATCAGAAACAAGCACAATAGTGTATTATCCCATACAATTACAATTACAGTGGTATTTTGAACAACTTAATTATTTTTTCAAGTTAGAATAAATGTAATTAGGATAGAATACAAAGAGAGAATGTGTATTCTTAAACCCATTGTCACTTAGTGAGTGCTGCAGTGACAGTATTTTGTCAGACGGAAATCCTAAGCATGATGAAAGGACTTGGAGTAGTCTGATCAAAGGAATCCTACAGTCCAAGAAAACCTATTTACTATCAGGGATCAGTGGTAATATAACTTGTGATAAAAAAAAAGTTAATCACCTAACAGCACAGGTGTGAATGAAATCCATGTCACCTGAGGTTACTTTGATCAAAGCAATTTTGACACTTGTATTCACAAGACATGTACACTTTGGTCAAGGTATTACATGAACTATCTTTATAATATCTGTATTGATTGTACTTTTTCTGCTCATAGCATGTCAGATGTCAACACAGCAGTAATATTTACTTAATTACTGATGCATATATAGTCAATCATACAAATATAGGTCTCTTTGAATCCAGATACTTGCATTCACAGTTCTGCTTGTGGACAAAAAGCTGATCATTGAGATGATTGATTATCTGGACAGAATGTGTCCACCAGTGGATCTGGATGGTCAGTGTTACTGTAACTACTTTTTATGTAGATTCTCAAAGAGATTGAACACAGCTGTTGGCAAAATTAATGTTTGTGCTAAATAGAGTAATACATGTGTAATGCAAGCAAAATAAGTTTTCACAAGAGAGCTTAGTCCATTGCACCTTATAGAGTGAACAGTTACAGAGCTTAGAATTTAAGACATACAAAGCTTTTGGCAGTAAAACAGGGATGTTGAGGCCATAAAAAGTTTGGTTTATTTCGACACCCGTAAGGTCAACGTAATAGACCTACATTTGACTTATTGCCTGTGCAAAGAGATCATAATGCCCTCTAAGCTTGGGCAGGTATTGTTATGGGTTTAATGCCATTTTTTAGCACATGATAGGCTATTCATGGTGGCCAGTATATTTGGTGGAGGAAAATCCTGGGAAAACTCTGGAAAGAACCACCAACCAATGGAAAGCTACTGGCAAGTTTTCTTACATACCCATGTTGGCCGAGCTTGAGACTTGAACCCACAAGGACAGACTTGAGATATTAAAGGTGATCTGTAAAGGTGAGCACCTTAGACCACTCGGTCACCAGGGGCCTCAGGGCAGTTATTAGCAGTGACATTTAAAAGAAAATTTTGTGATGGAAAAGTTGCATGTGTGTGTAGTTTGACAAATTCAGAAAGATTATTTTCCATCATACAAACTTTCCGATATGTAAATCTGTTGTTTTGCCATACTTTTAGGAGAGCATATGGTGCATTTTTTAAAATTCCTTTAATGATTTTTCTTGCAACTCATTGCCAAATGCAAGTTATGAAAATATGGTTAAAATGAGAAGCATCACCAGCAACAAAAAAATATAGAGAATATATAGTATCCACCATCTCATAAAAAAATTAATAGATCAGTGTTTTTCGCCTTTTTATTCATGTATTTATTTAATTATTTTGCAGAAAAAATGAACAGCCATAATGGCAATAACATGGGCTGTGGGGGCCAAATGCCATCCCATGGCCAAGGGAATATCCCAGCTTTGCGAGTACAATCTGATACTCCAACGATTCCATCATCCAAGATGTGTCAGTTTCCAGCGCTTTCTTCACAGAGGAGTCTTGTCCAGGGAAAAACAGTGCCAAATGGAAGGCCAGACAAATCTCCCTTTGCCACTCCTCGTGTGCCAAACAGCATGAATGGAATGGTTTTCAGCAGAAGCAATGTGAAACAAGGTATCATTTAATTTTTAAATAGTTTCCAAAGCACAGTCTGTTAATCCAGAACAAACTGTTCTGATAAAAATTGTTGGATTTATCATTCATTCTGATACTCTGGTAAGACTTTGAAGGATCTGTGATAAATAGTTTAAAACATTGCAATTTTATCATTAAATAAAAGCACTGGTCCGATAGATTTAAATTAAAATGTCAAAACTAGACTGTAAATTGACTTTATAGTTGCTAAATTAATTTACTTATTCCACCATTATTCCACCAACAGTGGTCCCTTGTAAAATTTTCAAATATTGACACTCTTTGGAGACCCCAAAAAAGATGAAGAATAGGGAAGAAGACTTCTTCAAAACAAATACTGCATAATGATTCATAAAAAACAGCATGGATCTGCAGATCAGGGTCTACTGATTACTTCTAACAAATTGCACAGACCCAGATCATTATGCAACGGCAGATATGGGTCTGTGCAGTGTGCAGTTGGACTGATCTTATTAGCGAGCATATACATAACTTGATTAGTTACTGAAAGTTGAAACTTCCTCATGTGCATTTAATCATCTGATGCCAGCCTAAGGTAAAAATAAAAGACCCTGATTTGGGTATTAGAGAAATAGTAGAAATATAAAATACAGTTTATAAAAGACAAAAGGCTTTATAGATGTTTGTTTATTTGACAACCTCATGATTTTAATTTCTCATTTGATCTGAAAGTGAAATCTTCATGTCCATAGTGACGGGTGAAGACATACCATAGTCAGATTGTAGCGGTTACTATGAACAAGTTTCAAAGTTTATCTCTTTTGTCATAAGAAAACAGTAATTTTTAGATGATATATTTTGCCATGTATAAGGATTTTTTTTATTTTGAAATGTTGATACTACTGCATGAAGCATTAGTTTCATTCAATAAATTTTTTTAATTTCAAGTGCCATCATCGCAAGCTAAAGGTTAAGATCTGCTGTACTCTTTCTCACCGATGACTTGCCTGCAGCAAGATTTTTATATTTGTCATAGGTTTGCTTGAAAAAAAATATGTTGTCTGCAACACAGTAAAACAACCTCTTACACACCAATCACAGTGCCCTTTTTGTCGATTGATAAATGGCTATGTTTGGAAGAGAAACTTTGATTAGCTAATTCAAACAGCATGGAAGGACACGGGTCACACTTAACAAGAAAGTTTACTTAGGCTGCTAATCATTGAAAAAGCAGATTTCAGAAATCTTTATTTCATGAAGTCACAGGTTAAAAGGAGCATAAGAAAATTGTATGCTCTTGGCTTGCGATGATTTAGTACAGGGTTTAACAATTAAAAAAACCTGTCTGGGTCCACATCTTGAACTGCCAAATCTGTCAAAATATGTGTCTGATTTGACAACAGATTTTGGCATATCAAATTAGTCTGTCAGTTAATTGATCAATCTGTCTCTGTCTGTCTCTTTGGATCTGTTTTATTGTTTTAAATTCTTGTTTGAAAGTATAATCTTCAGAGACTCAAGGTTACAATTAAACACAAAGTAGCAGGTGGCATATTTTTAGTACATACTATTGAATCTAGTAACAAAATGACTTTCCAAGTAGCAAAATCTTTTAGACCAAAGAAAACAATGTTTCCAGTTGGCTGACAGTCCCTGTTTCTCAGTGCCAATTGAATTTTTAGAAGAAAAAAACAATCTGCCTACCCTAATTTTAAAACCAGAGCAATAATAAACACAAAAATTGTTTTCCTTGGCCTTATGTAACATTTATTCGGTATCTGCAGCTTTAAAGTATCGCTACACAAATAAAAAAAACTAGTGCATCTGGTGTAAGTTCATATGCACCAAGCCTATCTTGCTCATCTTAATATATAAAAAATAGCATATTTCTCTTGCATTTTCTGAAAATAATTGCATTTGAAAGAAATAATGGGACTTTTGAGTGAGTGCAACTGACCTTTACAGATCTTGCCAAATGAAACCTGTTTGCTTTATCATCCTATGCAAAGCCCAGAGGCAGAGCTCAATAAACATTTTATTTTCTATTTAGTTTTTAATGCTGCTTTCCATTATATGCAAATAACGTTCTTACTGTTTAGCAAACCTCCAGGAAAAATTATATAAAAAAAAACATTAATGGTTTTCTTAGAAACTACAGTAAGATGTAATAAGAGTTGATTGGCTCAGTTAGTTGAGTGATACCTTAAAAACTTGATGACATTCATGAGATTTGTTGTCATTCAGTGATGTGTAGTATATTGTTAGCAAATACCTTTGGGTGGAAATGATATGGAATTATGCTCAGATTTGACTGATCAGTGTCTTATGGATGATTTTAAGACAGTACTATTTTCATGTGTACATGCTTAATGATAATTGTGAAGGCGCTTGTTCAGAATTCCAGGAATTACTGAAAAGATGTCTAGACTTTTCATTTTGATGGGAACATTGGCAATTTTGACCTTTGTCCTTGTCAGAAGATGCTTGAAAGGCTCAGTGTGATCAGTAAAATTCAGACCTTTGTCCTTGTCAGAAGATGCTTGAAAGGCTCAGTTTGATCAGTAAAATTCAGACCTTTGTCCTTGTCAGAAGATGCTTGAAAGGCTCAGTTTGATCAGTAAAATTCAGACCTTAAGGCCTTGCCAGAAGATGCTTGAAAGGCTCAGTTTGATCAGTAAAATTCAGACCTTTGTCCTTGTCAGAAGATGCTTGAAAGGCTCAGTTTGATCAGTAAAATTCAGACCTTAAGGACTTGAGAGTTCTTTACAGATTTCTTGGTAGCAAAAGTGGCTACCTGAGTTTTTACCAGGTAGCAAAACAATAAAACTAATGAGTAATAAAGAATATCTGCTGGTATAAAACTTACATTACAAAACAAATGCTACAGTTTCTTGAAAGTTTTTATATTTAAGGATGTAGGTAAATTTTGTGTCTGATCAGTTTTGAATCAAAACAGCATACATGTTTTACTTTGTTTGAGAGTGTTAAAGCAGATACAATTTAGACTTCATCCCTGGTATGAATTTAAGTTTATTGAGTGTTTTGTAAAGTGATTTTCTACAAAATTGATTAGATAAACTTTATCAAATTCTATTACAATTCCCATTAGATCAAATGAAGGTGAGTAATGGTCATTCAATAAATCAATGTACAAGTCAAAGAGATTAGTTCACAGTAGATATTTGCATTATACTAGTAAATATAGATTTGAAATTGAAAAGAAAATGAAATCAAAGTGTTCATAATTACTTCATTTGATAAATTTGTTAAACTCGATTTTGATCATGCTCTTTCAGTCTGTCTTTATGTGTTGATAGAAAAATTTAAATGTAATACACCGGGTAATGATTGAAGAATTATGAGGAAATGTTTACCTTTGGTATAAAATCTTCAATGGTAGCTTTTCCCTGAATACTGTAGAATTATTTCAAGACATTAATTAAGGCAACAGAGAATTTTTGTAGGATTATTTGTTTTGTGGTATCTGTAATGTTAGCATATGAGAACTTTAATGAGATCTTTTCTCATGACATAACTCATTTATCAAAGTGAAGTATGTTTTAATACACATTGATTGCAGATCAAAAGCAAGCAGTGTTTGCTGCTTGATAAAGAAACTTGACACCTTTATCAAGTGTATAGAGAGAAATGAAAAAGTTTTTTTCTCCCCAATTTCTTTCGTCTTGTCAGCGTATGGAAACAGACATGAGCATGAAATGGTCACATGGGTCTAAAGAGAACTTACGTTTAAGTGTCACTTATCTTTTTAGCATTGACAATCTTATCCAAGTTATAGTTTTGCATTTATAGAAAAGTTAAAAAAAATGTAGGAGTCCCAAGCAGGTTTTCATGCATTTTTCAGAGCTTGGGATTTTCATTATGGGACCCAAGAGAAACATATGCTCCCTCAAATTTTATTGTCACATATTGTGAATTTTTAATTTGTATGAATTTCCTTGCACTTTCTTATGTCAGTCCTCTGCATGTAAAAAGGGAAAATAGTATCTGCATTTCTGTCCATCCATTATAGTCTTTTCTGCTCAATAACTTTAAAGCTTTTTGAGGTTAAGGGATTAAATTCTATATAATCATACCTCATCATAATAAGGTATGTCATATGGCTCATTAGAGGTTTATTCTTGATGGTTATGGCTCTGTAATTTAAAAAAGTTTTCCTTCACTTTCCTTTCGGTTTTGAAACATTAAAGCAATTACTGATTAAAGGATGACTCTTTGTGTAGATCATCATTAGAAGATGTGTCACAAATTAAATTAGGCCTCTGTTCTTCAAGATAAAGGTCACAGCTAAATATTTTAAGTTTTCTATCACATATTCCAGTCTGCTGTATAACTTTAGAGATGTTTGAGATTAAGGGATGAAACTTTCAGTACTTGTGCATCAGCAAACTTACAACCAAGACACAGCAGTTCCTCCCTGCTTAAGAGGTTTTAAGATAAATGAACTTGTATATTGTCACAAGATGTCATGTATTCTGCCATACATTTGGGATCCTATCTTCAAGGTTTTTGGGATATATGTATATATTTCATTGTTTTTGTTTCTGTTTTTTATCTTAAAGGTTATTAACACACGGATTATTACAAAATATAGTAGCATACCATTGCTGCATTTGCTTGCTAATTAGTTAAAGTGTTTGGACTTTTTACTTTTTTATGCAGTAATAAGCAAAGTGATGTGGAGAAAGTTCAATTTCTGTAAGACAAAATGCTCTTGAAAATTTTTGAAAATCTTTAAAAAGTCTTTGAAAAAAGACACCCAGGAACTGTGCAAAACATACACAAAACTTCTGCCATGTTAGATGTTAGCAATTTACCTGAAGTTTAAAATTTATTATTAAAATTTTTCAAGTGAAGATGATGTAGGGGTCTTTAAAGTTGGAAACATTTTTGATGAAAGAAATGAAACGCCATTTTTCAGTTATATACTGGCTTATGTCATTGTGTTAGGTACATGCGTTCCTTTATAGAATCAAGAATTATCCCACAATTTTCAGGAGTTATAGTTGTTCTGTTTGAATTTTATATAATTTCTTTTGTTTATTGAATATTTTCATTTTTGTTGGATCAGTGTGTTTATGTTTACTGGCCTCCTCTGATAAATATCTTGGGTTGATATCAGCATTGGTTGTGGCATCCCAACAAGTGTTTCCCAGCCTATTATATCACTAATGTAGATAGTATAGTGCTGGCTTCAGTGTCAACACTTACCATTTTTATCTAATGTCAGTACAATGTCTTTTATAGGATGTCAGCTAAGCTGAATCATCCCACTTTAGTTATAATGTTTAGATGCCAACTTTTGCAACAATCAGTATACATATAGCAAATTCAAGTCCTATAATACACTTGCGGCATAGCGTATACGTATAGCGTTATCTATAGAAACACGGTGGTACAAAAATTGTTCATGGTACCCAACTTTTCAGATTAGTCTGGGATGATGACCATCATGCATCTGGGGACAAGGTACTTTATTGGAAGATACCTTGGCACTGAATAACCTACTTTTGTTACTGTGTCAAAAACAAATGTAATTTGTAAGTTATTCTTCAACAAAATTGAATGAAATAACTTGTGAAACAATGTTTTGTTTCATACAAGTTAACAAGAAACTGACTGGATGTGAACATTCAATAAAACTTATTAAATCAAACAAAAAACACTTGAATAGTGTGTGTGTGATTTGGATATTTTTAATGTTGCCTAAACAATTTTTTCAGTCACTATGCTGCCTGCATTGTGGCAGTTTATAGTGATGTCTAACACTGGGGCATCGTGCCACAGACATGTAGCATGATGTCCCACCCAGTCACATTATCCTGACACCAGGCCGACCAATCCAAACACTAACCCCTTAAAGCTGAGTGCCAAGTGAAGCAGCTGTTAGTACCATTTTTATAAGTCTTTGGTATGACTCAGCCAGGGTTCAAACTCGCGGCCTTCCACATTCAAGGCAGAAACTCTAACCACTAGGCCACCTGAGCGGTAAACACTTGAATAGATTTACTCAGTTGTTTAGCAAGCTGGGGTCAAATATTAAGTCTTCCTTACATTTTTCAACCTTGAAAAATCTGCCCCAAAATTCAGTCATGGAATAAATCAGTTTTCATAGTTCTGCTGTCTTTACCATAACAAATTGTGCAAGGAAATCTTTTGTGAAATTCAAAGTAGAAAAATGTTTTACCTGTAATGTTCTTCAATTGGATTGTTTTTTTTATGTTGTAGAAATTAAAATTTGTGTGGTTAAATCAAAAGTGAAACGAGTTTTCTTGCACTTGTCACAGATACAGTACCCCAGCATACACCCCAGAATACAGTGTTATCTTTATATAGGTGATTATATTCCAGATGTCAAGCTTGTTGTTTGACAAAATCACTGATAGAGAAAATTGATTGAAATTCTGTCAAGCACATTGAGATCCAGGATATTGGCCTTATCTGTTTAACGGGAATGATTTGATATGTTTAAGCTTAGGATCATCTCAAAACAGTTGTTGGCTAATGCCACTTGAAATTTTATTTCTGTCTAATAGGTTTTATGATGCAGCAGTTTTAGCTATGTACATGTCATCTGACAATAAGATCTCCATCTCAGAAGCAGACCTGACAACCTAAGCAAAACCTTTGCCAAGCTATTTTTTTTTTTTTGCTTAGTAACTTTTCTACAGATGTTAGATAATTTCTGGTGCATTCATATTTTGCTGTTAGTTATTTTTGACATTGCGGATTTTGGTAGACCCCTCGGCTACTTTGGTATGTATGGTATCTCTAATAGGGCTTTAGCCAGAGAATGGTTGTTAATACTCCCAAAGTGGGCAGAGTGATTGATGCTAAATAGGTAGTTTCAGTCCCAGTGGAATGTTTCAGTACTTGGTATGTAGATGTTGCATTGTTCACACACAGGCACACACACTGTGAATATGATGGTGGGATGGCCCATTTAATTTAATGAAGAAAGGACTTAATACATATATATAAATAATATAGGAAGTGGAAACAGTTAACTAGCTGAGTTGCCAACCATTCTGATTTTGGCATAATCATTTCTATTTTAACCTTAAGTTATGACTGGTATTCCTAAAAGCAATTGAATATTGATTGACCACTTAGAAAGCATGTCAGCTTAGCATCCCGATTCACCAGAGAAAGATCTCAAAACCAAAAAAGTGGCAGTTGAAGATTATACCTCAATGAAAAAATGATGTCTGCCACAGAAGTTCCAAATGGAATGTGCAGTGCATCAGCCTTGGATGAATATGTGTACCCAGCTTTTGCAGTCTTTACACAGTGGACTTGCTTATATCATATGGTGACAAAGATGACTGTAGGAAGCATGCTGGATAAAAATCTGAAGTATTTGTATTCGTACTTTAATATTCAGGTTTAATTAGCTTGCCATTTTATTTCTCACCAGTGTGGGCTCGTATTTTGGTGATAAGTGTGGATGAATGATGGTAATAAATATTTTTAAATGGTTTAAAAATTTATAAGTAAAATAAATTAAGAAAGGAAATACATTTAATCAGGACAATTTCCCTATTGGAAAATAATACAAAGTTTAAAAAGTTACTAATTTCTGTCAATTCTGGACTGAAATTTATGAAGGTTAATATTAGTTTTGTGTCTTTTCTTGTACTGATTGTCAAAACAAACTCAGTTCAGCATAGTTTTATGCAGATACCTTGGATGGCTCAGTGGTTAGCATACCAGACTCATAAATAGCTGGTTCTGGGTTCAATCCTGCCAAGACTAGTTCAGATCAGTTGTTGTGATGTGTCTGTGGGCATGGCATTTTACTCCCTTGTGCATGGTAATAAATAATTTGCTATGAGCTGATGATTCTTTAAAGGCATCAGTCAGAGAATGATCGAAGTAAAATAAAGCTAAGATTTCATAATGAAAAAAAAATGCACCTTAAGAATTTGGGAAATCCTTTTAAAAAATCATTGAAAAGTCAACAGATCTTTGCAAACCATGTACAGTGAAATCCCTCAAAAATCCCCCATATCACATTGTTTCTTTATTATGCATGTAATTATTTTTTACCCATTAAACTGAAAGCCCTCTAATCTGAAAACTGTTACAAATTTTTCAGTTTGACACTTAGAAACCCGCCAAACCAAAACTCATTTTGAAATTCAGCAGTGTATTTTTAGCTACATAAAAAGTTCATGTTTATGGTCCAGAAATACCCTGTGGTCAAGTACAACACACACCTGACAGGCCCAGCCAGCTTATTTATGGTTAGACAGTACCATAGTAGGCTTATCATTGAGTCAGTGACACAAAAATGTCTCCTGGTAAAAAAAGAACAAAAAAAACCACACTAAGTACAGATTAGGGCAGACAGTAGGCTAATTCAACATCTTTGCACCTTAAAAAGGGCTGGCTTTTTAATGTAAATTATTTATTAAATGCTTTTAGAAAAATCGGATAAGAAAGATTGTACTTATCTGCTTATTATTTTATCCTGATTGATGTTATTCATTTGTAGAAAATATCAATAGAATTAAAAAAAAAAAAATTGCAAAATACAAAACAGTATTTGGAAGGAATGTGAATTGTTAAGCTAAATTCCATGAAATTTAAAAAAAAATGAAACAGCTCTTTTAACTTTACACACACCCAAACACCCACAGTGATGTTTTCTCAAGTTGTATAAATGCTTTCCCTCACATATGCCCATATGAACAAATTCTCTCTAATGCGCCGGCAATTTTAAAAATGTCATTTTTTTTTTTTTTAATCTGAAAAAATAAGACTGGTATCAAATGATGCTGTGCTTGTATAACCACTGATATATAAACAGACATTTATTCATGTCTGCGAAAGCCTTAGTAAACCGAAAACCTTTTAAAACCATAATTAAATTTGGTCCCAGTGGTTTTTGGTTTTGAGGGGTTTCATTATATTTATTGATGTGTTGAAAGTAGTGGAGCTCAAACAGAAGTAAGCCAGTGATAACAGCACCCTACACAATCTGTACTTTGCCGATTCTGATACATGCTAAGGTTAGTGGTTGCCCAACCGATTGGTTCCCACTAGGTTCTCTGGTTTCTTCCATGGTCTCAAAGACCTCTTTCACACTGTCATAATAATAATAATAATAATAATAATAATAATAATGTGTTTACCTCTAAGCATAAATCACTTTGACAACAGTACAGGTAAAACATTCCTTAGTTTGCATACAGCTTGAAATCTTTATTGATTGATCAGCTTCGAAAAAAAACTTGCTTTTGGTGTCTGGAAATTTTGTGTACAGTTTAAAACTATTTTGAAAATACGGTATCTGAAAAATTCAGGGGTCCAATTGTTTAGGTTAATTATGGCAGTTCAAATGTTACATGTCTGCTTCATTGGGTTTATTGGTCATGTGATTCACAAGGCAAAGACCTTGTCATTGTGAAAGGATGCAAAAGAGAGGTACTTAACAATGATATAACCTCCTCTGCATTTTGATTAGAATTGGGAATTAGTAATCCCTTCTTGGTTGTCATATATGTAATTTGCAAAACAGCTATTGGTTGATTGATTTAATTTGATCAGTAATTTGATAGCTGTATTTAGTTATCTCAGAGGGATCAGTGAAATTTAATGCAGAACTGAGCACAGAATGAACTTCCTAAGAGGCCTTCAACCAATTAAGGTTGTTATTAAATGCATGAAGATGTACCTTAATTGTAGAGCATATTCAAAGCAAGTTTCGTGGTGAAATTCTTTTTTTTTTTCCCCATCTCCAATTTATTGTCTTAATAATCTGGATAGCATTATTACCTGTAGGCAGTAGAATTTCTTGTGTGATTATATGATTGATAATAATGATGTAATGATGTTTGTTGATTTTGTTTTGGTCTGCTTGTGTGTGATATTGTGCCCCAGCAATATGCCTTGGAGACCTAGTTAATTAGATGGAACTGAGAATGAGAACTGCAGGTGGTTGGTTTTTTGTTTCAATGGTCTGAAGCCCTCCTTTTATGTGTAAGACTAAATTAGTCTTAGATGAAATAATATTTTAGAAAATAGGTAAAGAAATGGAGTTGAAAATTCAAATGCCTGAAAAGGGCTTATAAAAGTGTTGGAAATAATAAAATGTGGAACTATTATCAACTACCGGTATATATCTCTGAATAGAATTAGGCATGAAGGAGCTGGTAGCAAATTTTTATAATCCTGTAGCAAAATGGCTTATCAAGTGGCAAAAGTTTTGACAGTTCTTTTTAGCCTGCTGGTTGTCACTACTGTATGTATTCTATCATTTTGAAAACTTTCTGGTATCTGTTACAATTGTCATCACTCACTATTTCATGGTCTCAAACTCAAACCACCCTGAGGGCTGCATGAGGGCATTTTCGATGGCCCAAGGGCCACACCACCATTGTTATCTCTCATGACACCTTGTGATGCTGATTATTTTGCAGTCCACATGATTTGACTTGGCGGGCCTCGTGTTTGAGACCTCTGTACTATTTGGAGCTTGTTGTCTGCTATTACATTTGGGCAGAAACAACACTGAATTGTGCATTCATTCAGCTGATGTATATCTTATGCTCACTTTTCAGACATTATTATTTTCATTGATACATGCCATCGGAATACCATTCAATCTTCTCTTTCAGACCCCAAAATAACCACGGGCAGTGGATGTTTTACACATTCAACACTATTTCCAGGAATGAGAACTGTCATATCTGCTGCTGTGTTAACACTCCTTTTATGGAAGGCATAATCACTTTTGGCAGACATTTTATATATATATATATATTACTGTGCTGAACAGTTTCTGACAGTTTTTCATGTTTATGGAAAGCAATATGTGATGTTCAGTCATGGTACATGCACATCTTTATTATCATTATGAAGGCACCTGAGCTAGAAAATTCCAAGAACTCCTTAAAAACTGTGATTGACTTTCATTTTGATCTAAACTTTGGCAGTTTTTACATCTGTCTGTGTCATGAGAAATGTATATAAAAGATTCATTTTAGGTCAGTAAAGTTCTAATATTTAAAAATCAAATTATGTCACTGACAGTTATTTTTAATCGGTAAATGTATGAAATCTTGTGTCACTGAGAGTTCAATTTGATCAATAAAAGTCTAATCTTGTGACACTGACAGTTTTGTTTTTTTGGGGGAGTGGTTTATCAGTAAAATTTTAATAATGTGTCATTGACAGTTCTTTTCTTTTCATAACTTGTGGTAGCAAAATATTCCACCTGATTTTCTCCTGATAGCAAAGTGATAAGACAGGTAGCAGTTTGGTAATTCCTACCAAGTATTTCAAATCCAAAACTTGCCTCCTTGAAAGGAATTGAGAGTATATCTTTATTATGCAGAATTATTAATCAAAATATTGTATAAATATGTATACCTTAATAAGCACACAGCCTTTATTTTGTCCAAAACTCGAAAAGAGATATATATATATTACCAAGCACGTGTTTGAATCCCAGCATGCCATAAAGGGTGTCTCGCTCCCAGCATGCCTCAGAGGAAGTGATAAAACTGCTAAAACTCACTTCAAATATCATATTTTTTTAAAAAAACATCAACCATAGTATGTCATTATCAAATTGAGCATTAAATCTGTGACAAAAATAGATTTTATACATGACTTATTTGAGATTTGAGATTTTGTCAGTTCAAGACCCTACTGGTTATGCAAGCATAACAAAGTGAAGAAAGAAAGATGAATGAGAAAAATGTTGAAATGTTAAATATATATGATTGTAAGAATATTTTGACAGTGGCCTGTTGAAACCCTGTCTTGAAGTCATTTGGCAGTATAGGGGTTAAAACTCCTTTTCTTTTGTGGACTGGCCAGATTCAGAAAGCAGCCATAAAATTATCTGTGTATTTGAATAATCTACCTACACCTGCCATGTTGAGAATTTTGCACTTGTGTTTCAAAGGGAAAAGAAGTGACTAACATTAATAAACTCTGACGTCAGGACCTTGTTAGCCAAATTTAAACAACTTTTCCTTGTGGATCAGGATGTCAGAATGAGGCAAGTTTGGGCAAGGTTTTCCTATGAGGACAATCTTATTCTGAAGTTAAGCTTGGTTGTAAATACTTTTTTTTTCTTGTATGCTGTAGGTATGGTGCTAGATGTTGACCTCTGTTCTTATCAATATAGGACGTTCCCTCATCTAAAAACTACATTTAATGTAACTGTGTTAAGTCCATACTATCATTTTAAGCTAGAAATGTCTAGATATATGGAGTACAAAACAAAATCTCACAAATATTCATGTTTAGCTAAGGTCTAAAAAGGCAAAGAAAATAAGAAAATGGTGTATTTGTCATTGAATTTGATGTATAAGGTAGTAACCCATTAAATGCTTTGCAGTGAATCACAGGTGAATAATACATTTCAAATGCTTACAAGCACTTGATGGTTACCTGTTTTCCAAGCACTTAAAAGCGTTTATCAAAAAGATGTTATTTGGATATGGGTCTATATTTGTATGAATCAAGACTTTCATGAGCTTGCAAATATATACCAGTTTATCTAAAATGTCAAGAAAGATTTAGAGCTATTGGGATTTAATTTGTCCTTTTGCTCAGTCACCAGCCTTTCATTCTGTAACATGCACAGTGATATCTGCTTTTTAACAGCATAATAGTTGTAGTTTATCATCAAAAAATCAAAGGGTAATAACAGTTATTGAGTGACTTGGTCTTGACTTGGACCTTTATCTTTCATGTAGATGTTATATCTATGTAGACAAGTCTATTACTACCTGTAAAAGTGGCATAAAATAGTTTTACAGCCAGTAATGGGGAATTGGGCTAGATTATCAGAAATTATTGGAAAATACAGAATGCTGTTATCTTGACAGTGGAACAAGTTAACTAATGTTTAAGTGTAATCATTAAACTGCATCTCTCTACTTCTGTCTCTTTCGTTCTCTATCATAATAAGTTTTGAACATACATCAGTTTATAATGTTAATGTTAATGTTAAATATTAATGAATTTACAATGAATAAGGGTATTTATTGTCATTTAAATGAAAAAGGAAGAGTTTTATATCTCACAGTTCACTACAAAGATTTTTTTGTTGTTGATAATAACCATTTTGGTGAAATGATCTGCAGTGCAGAATGGTAACCAGTGTTCTTCCACAAAATTTGCAAACATGGTCTCTGCAAGTGCCACTTTATCTGGTTATGATACATCCTCAGATAAGGTCTTCAAAGTGGGTGTGTTCATTTATAGAAGAATCATTGCTCCTATGTGATGGTGTTTGCATATGCCAGGTGATATCATTTCTTTCTGCAAATACTGTACTATCTTGAAAAGAATACACAATTCAAACTCAGAACCTTTGTTACGCAACTACACCACTAAACTCTGATTTCCAAGCTGATGGGTTTTTTTTTTAGCATTTGGAGAACGTGCTAGTTTTGTCATTTTGACTTAAATCGACCAAAAGATGATAAGAGTTGCCTCTTAAAGCATCTCGAAAAACACAATAACAATTACACAAGACAAAAAAATCAGTATACTTTCACAAATGTTTCTGCCTAAATCCACCAGAGGTTTTGGCATATTTTTAGTTGGAGACTCACAAACCATCTTGAACCATCTTTGATCCATTTATTACTTTTAACACTTCAATAAATGTCCACCTTTGGTCTTGAAACTTGCTAAATTACAACAGTTAGGTAATCAATTTATAGCTTGTTGTGTACATGTTAGCCTTTGTGTTACAATTCATATTCAGATTATTGAGTATGCATCATGGCACAGGTGAAACAGTTCCAGTCTCCATTAGACTGGTTCTGATTGGTTTCTCTGTTGTGTGGATAAAATGTGTAAAGATAATATTTATTTCCCCCAGTAAAATTTCAATTTTTAATTTTCAGAAGTTGTAGATTTCAAGTATTAAACAATAATTATGGTAAGGGTATTTTTGTCTTACCACCAGTAGAACCACATGTATGCCAGTTCAATACACTATATTAGAATTCAGCTTTATTTAGCTGGAGTTTTACATTTAACATCCAGCTGAATATTGCAATCAGGGAATTTTCTCCTTGTTGTTATCTCCTGTCGCCAAAATTTAGATAGGCCTCAGGTGGTTGAGTGGTCAAAGGCACTAGCTGTTACACCTCACCTCTGTCCACGCAAGTTTGAGTCTTGGCTCGGCCATCATGGGTACATGAGAAATCTTGCCAGCAGCTTCCCATGGGTTGGAAGATCTTTACAGGTTCTTCCTCCACTAATTATACTGACTGCCATGTATAGACTGTCTTGTGCTACAAAACGACATTAGTCCCTTAAGACCAAACCAAATGAAAAAGCTGAAAGGTACTAGTAAGCATGAAGAATCATTAAATGCACGTGTCAATATCAGTATTACCTCATCCTTACCTTGTTCGCTGACCGCTTCAGTGGCGTAGTGGTAGAGCGTCCGCCTCTGATGCAGGAGGTTGCGGGTTCAAACCCTGGCTGAGTCATACCAAAGACTTATAAAAATGGTACTAACAGCCACCTCCTTGGCACTCAGCATTAAGAGGTTAGTGTTAGGACTGTTCGGCCTGGTGTCAGGATAATGTGACTGGGTGGGACATCATGCTACATGTCTGTGGCATGATGCATCAGTGCTAAACATCACTATAAACCGTCACACTGCAGACATTGCAGCAATATGACTGAAAAATTGTTAAAGCTATGTTATAAATCTAAATCACACACACACCTTGTTCTTGCTTTTGCTTATCCTTGAGTTGCAGAATTATTATTTATTTTAATCATTATGACCAAGGTAGAATCACAAAAGCCAAAAAAATCACATAGAAAAGCACAACTGAATTTACTGTTAAGAAGTGACATGTAAATTTGTTACTGTCAACCATGTTAAGACCCAGTAAACTTTGATTTGAATGGTATATGTGCAGTTATTAGAATTAGCAGTATTTGAGTGACTGATCAGAAGAGAAATTAGGCAAGCTGGTTTGATAGACTTCTCAAGGTTGAGTACAAGTCTGACTATGAATGTATACATACAGTCAGATGGATATATGGACAGAGCTAGTATTCGTTGTCCCAGTCACGTTTGTGGTTGTGCATAAATGGAAATGAAACACTAAATATATTTAGAATCTTTCAATACAGTAATTGGAAAACTGTTGATTTAATTGAATTTGAGTTTTCAAGACAAATTGATCTTGTAGTATTCCTTAAGAAAATTAAAAAAGATGAATATGTATCTGGGTAAATGAATGATAAGACATGCAGTTTTCTCTGTATACTTTTTGCCTTCATGGGTCCATTTTCAGTAGTGTGGTGTAAAAGGCCAGTAAAAATGTATGTCATTCTGGATACCAGATTTACCCTATGTTTTCCGTGCCAACCCTTCATTTTTGTGGGAAGAAAAAATTTGGAAAAAGAAAAAAACTTAAAGGGATGTAACTGCTATCAAAGATATTCAGGATGTGAATAAGGTTTCCTTTAAAATTTTTGCTTCATTTAAGTCCATCCAGACTGCAATAAAAAGGAAAAAGATTTGTACCGACCCACCTATCCTAATTTTTTTTTTTCCAATGTAAACAGAACCATGGATATTTTTTTTTATAGGATTAATCTGTCTGTGAATCAATACTTTTTTTAAACTTCAGCCAGCAATGTTTTTCTTACCTGCACCCAAGTTTTCACAGATTGATTTAAACCTAAGTCCTGGCTTAATTGTTTCCTATTCTTGACAATTATAAAAACCAAAAAGATGTTTTAATAATGAGGCATGATGGTTCCAGTTATAATAGCATTTGTTTGCATTTACTACGGAGATCAAACATGACTGTGCAAACATTCTCGTCATGTTTCAGGACTATTGACATTTGTGTTACACAAGAACAGTTTTCCTTTCTTCCTTTTTTTTTTAATCATGACATAAATTTTAGAAGATCAATAATTTTCTTGTAATTTCCTACTACTGAGGTAAATTAGTATTGATCAGTGAACTTAAATGAAGATATTATAACATTTCTGAAATAAGAAATACCTCTGGGGAAAAAAATTATGATTAAGTGTGGAATATAGAATGTAGAAAGTGTAAAAAAAATCATTTATTCTATGCAGAATTTGATATAATTTTTAATCATTTGATGCCATCACAAATGTGGGCATATTTTGTTTTCTTTGCCCATGCATATAGTCAGATAATTTATGTTTGTAACCACAATATTTAACCCACCATCTTGACTTCTGCTGAAATATACCACTTACTCTTTAGTAATTGTAGTATTAATAAGTGCACTGCAGAGAGGGGTTCTCACGTTCTCATCATGTTAAAATATAAATATGTGTTAAGTTTATTTAGAGTTCTGTTTTAGTTACCTTGGAAAAGAGGTTTTCATTTCTAAAGTACCTGTTTTACATTATATAACTCATTTCGAGAAACCAGCAGATGAACCGCAATCACATTCAAGATTTTGTTCCCGCTGGTTCCCCAAGATACCAGTTTACTTGACCAATCATGAAAGCTTTTCTCCATGATGTATCTGTAGTGAAGCATTAGCCTTTATGTAGGTCAAAATAGAAGTTGTAAAAAAATGGTCCAAAAATGTTGAGGGACATGTATGGTGATATTGTTTGCAATACAACCAAAACTGTTAATTCTCCTACAAAATTAAAGTTTTAAAACAAAAGAACTTATGTTTTTGTGCCAATATGATCATGGTTTTGAGCCGAAAATTATACACTAAAATGTACACAAGTTCTTTTACTAGAAAAGCATCATGTGACACTGGTTGGGATCTGGTACAAGTATGTGTAGGGTTTAATGGCACATAAGCACAATTCAGGCTTTTTAAGCACCATTAAGTTTAGGTTAGGACATAGTGATACTATAAAAAATAAATTTACAGGGAATGTTTACTGGTCATAATATATTTCTGTTATGTAAATGGGAACAGAATCATATGAGTAGCAACCATGAATGAAGAAAGGAAAATAATTGAGTTCAATTTTGTTTGTTATAATGTCCTGAGTTTGCATTATATCTTTCCATTTGAACATAGTTATTTTACAGAGCTAAATGCATTATTCTCAATTGTTAGATTTTTCACAAGTGGTTTGTTTACTGAGAAATGACAAGGCTTTAAATGATATCTTTCTTTAGTGTTGGAATGTGAATGTACCAGGTACAGTGAATATGCAAGATGAATTAATGAGGGGAATTTCAATGGAATAAAATCAGATTTTTAGTTCAGGTAGATGTAATTGATGATTCTTGCCAGCACTTGAAAATTGTACTTAAAAATGATAAACAAATTTGAAAAATAAAACTTTGGCAGAGTATTTAGAATATTGTACCGTCTTTGAATTTTGCTTGTCAGAATGTTGTGAATGCATCTTGTCTCACAGGTTTCAATAGATTTCGGTGAAATTGGAGATTGTTCTGGTCATCATTTTAAGATGCACATCTCAACAAATCACTGTGTTCCTGCAATTTTTGTTAGTTATTTGTGAACACAATTAGTCTAACAGTTTTCATTGGATGGCAATGAACTTTGTGCATGTAGGAAGATTTGTAGGGCCCTGGCTGGCCAATTGGTCTAGAGTGCTTATGTTTAAAGAGTACTCACATCCCACCTCTGTCCACATGGGTTCTGGTCTCAGCTCTACCAATGTGGGAAAACTTGCTAGTAGCTTCCTGTGAGTCAGTGGTTCTTCCCAGAGTTTTCCTGGGTTCTTTGACCACCATGTGTTGGTAAATCAGGTATTAACCTTGCAATAGATCGAAGGAGTAAATATTGACAAATTTCTATTCCCCTACAATTTTTATTACAATTTTTTTTTCTTCATCTTTTTGTCTTCAGCTTGATGTAGAGTGTGACAGAACTTGTAAATGCATCTACTTCCTATGTTTTTGATGAATTGCTGCTATCATCAAATCACTGTGCTGCAGCTATTTTTGTTAGTCGTATGCAATGTAAGACAGAATCTTGTGAATGCAGTTTGTCATGCAGTTTTTTGTTGTTGATGGATCTTGGTTTAACTTGGTGCATTTTATGGTTATTGTCTTAAGATGTGTATACTGACACATCCTTTTGCTCCTGCATAAGAGTTATTGTCCATCTTGACTTCAAGCTGGATTCAGTATATGAATGCAACTAATCTTTCAGTTTTTAGTGGATTGTTATAAAGCTTAGTACGTATTATAGTCATCATAAGAAGATATGCATGTTAACCAATCATTGCTCTCCCAATATTTGAAAGAAATTACTTCTTTAAAAAAAAAAAAAGACTTATCTCAGTGATGAGGTTAGGGGTGAGATGAAGGAATGGTAGGGTATATATGCCTGAGCAAATTGCTTACCATTGCTCAAGTTCTTTTAAGTTCTGCATACTCCAGCTGAAATGAAATGTCCTTTAGACACAGTGATCATTTACAAAATTAAATATCTTTCAAGCACAGTTAGCCAGTTACATAATGATGAAAAAGAAATGGGTCTGTGTTCTTCAGAAAATTAGCAAAACAGTTGATTTCTGTCCCTATCCCCCCAACCCAGTCCCCCAATAAACTGTTGTACACATGTTCCAAACAGTTTTTCCATTTTAGCTATTAAAAGTATATGCTACTTTTAAGTCATTCTACAAAACATTTTAAAGCACAACACATTTAGACAGGACTTCAATAACCTGCCAGTTATTCTACTTTGGCACTGATAGAGACAATCAATAAATCAATGTCTTTACATACCTGAATTTTCATGGAAAAGAGGTTATTGATCTTCTGTACTGGCTTGTACCTGACATGCTGAAACTGACATGTTACTTGAATTTCTGTATGTACTTAAGAGCAATCCAGATGGAAGAATTGCAGTAATGACTAGAAATAGATGCTACATTGCTAGTAGATAAAGCCAGATTTATCAAACCATAACTTTATTGCCAAAATTTGAAAGACTCTGCAAGCCTGGTTGTCTTGAGATGTCCCACACATGAAAGTATATAGGGTATCTGACATACTCGGGCTGTCTGTAATTAATTGTAATGGTTTGTAATAGCTGTATAGTTTACAACTAGAAACGCTTAGGTGAATTTTTTAATTAACACACAATCAAAATGGGAGTTCACTGGACCATTTTACTGGTTTCAGCAATTTTTAATTAGAATCTTATCGGTGCCAACATAGACTTGATGTAACAGCTCCATTTGTAGTCATTAAATACTGTAAAAGAAATAGAACTAATATGGGTCTTAATAGGTATTACTGTACAAATAGAACCTGTTGGTTGTTATTGCATCCTTGTAGTCCCTGAGAAAATCATTAATACTTGTTTGCTAATTTTTTGTTTAAATCTGGTAGCCACAGAAGAATGTTACTGCCATTCAGTAGAAAACAGTACTTGATTGTGTAGCTGTTACTCTAATGTGTTTTCTCACCCTTAGGATACTGCTGTACTGTGAATAGGACACATGCAGGTGGTTCTTTTAGTTTGATGGGACCATAATTTTTTCATGAACTGGCACCTCAACAGGAGCACTATTTTTGGACATTTTGTGTAGGATAACGAAGCAAATGTGTTATATAGCTGGTTTATAAAATGTTCATTGACTAAAATCTCCATTCACTTCATTCCAATGCAGTTATTCCAAGAAAATGCAGCATAGCCAATGCTTAATTTTAGCCTACCTTGTCTTAATTAGTGCTATACCCTTACAACCAAAGGTCACTGTGACCTACATTTTATGCTTTGCAGTGTTTAACTAAAACACATCCCAGTTCTTCCATGCTATATATATCCTAGCCTACTTAGAAGGTCCTTCCTGATTAGTGTAATTGGAAGTAGGAATAAATATGTTTGTTCTGTGGTAAACTCTGCCATGTTAATGACTATACTGCATACCTGTCAACTTGTACAGTTTACCCATAATTTGTACTTGTTTTCATTTTAGTCAGTGTACGGCCGTACAACCATTTTGTACTTTTTTTTCTTATAAAAATTAACATTTTAAAAAATTTTTCGAATATTTTTTGTTAATCCCGGGAGTCTGGACATATTTTTTAAAAAATCAAGCGTGATCCAGAAGCTTTTTAAGTTATGTGCAGTCAGCGTGGGGATAACTCTAATATGCTTTGGAAAGCGATGGAAGCTGGAATGCCGAAATTGGGTTAAGTGAAAGTATCTTTCTTTAATGAAACAAATAAAAATATATTAATATTGAAGAAAGTGTTTAGATAGCTTCGTTTTGTTCAAGATTCTTATGATCCTTTTAACTGATTTTGGTATTCCCAACTTCCATCGCATTCCAGCCAACTGAAAACATGTCCATTTGCTTGTGTGGGAATTTGAATTTATTAGGAAAAAGACATCAGTGTAAGTAAAGCCCGACTAAAACATTATAACTTTAATTTGTAGAAAAGCACCAATATGGGATGCCAAGTATGTGAGATGTTCCTGAAAATTTGACTTATTGTTCCAAAGTTAATCGACGTCAGAACACACTGCAAAGTGCTGTCTTTGGGCAATAAGACCACGACGTCCAAAAAATAAATATCAGGTCAAGGTCTTACATTGAGGACTAAGGGTTTATGGGGGAAAAATATAAATATGTAATAATGAGACCATGATAAATCCAAGAATGTTAATATTACACCTTGAAATTTTGTTTTTCAAAATACCTTGCGCGTATCTTTTTTAAATACTAGTAGCAACACTTTCATCTTTGAGTTGCTCCACACCTGGATCATGAAGTACTTAAAGATGAGTTTGAGGATTATTGCATGCTGCCTGATGAGTGTGTGCATGAATTAACAAATGTTTGCCAGAAAAGGTGCTTTTGTAGCTGCTGGCAGGATATTATAGTTTGTTTATGGCATTTGTTGTTTTTAAACTGTTGATCTTATATAATGTATGAATACATTTTTTCATGTGAGTTTTTTTTGGTCTTTATTAGGTTTTTTTGGTCTGGCATACAGGTTTTCATCTCAGCTGGTTGACAGGTATGATACTGTATGTTCTGATATGCTGTCCTGAAGGGTTTAACTTTGTATATATTATACATGAGTGCAGGATTTAAATGAATGGAATATCCCATGTGAAGCCTAGCCTATAGTGGCTGATGAGTTAAATTATTGATGCCTCAACTATGCTTGTGCTGCTGGCTATATATCACTCCAAGGTTTCTCAAAAACAGTGACTTTCACTCAAAAGTGGGTTTCTAGGGCTTCACAGTGATAAAAGGTTAAGAAGCAGATTTTAAGAACAATTATTTTATTTTTAAAAAATATAGAGAATCACACTAATGTCAGGTTTGTATCATCTCATTATAGTACTTATACTTTGATATCATACATGTAAGAAAGAATGTTTTTTTTTATTGTTTGATGATGCCATATGCGTGCATGCATGCATGTATGTATGTATGTATGTATGTATGTATGTATGTATGTATGTCAGCAAAATACTGGTTATTCATTACTGATTAAGTTAAAATTTGATATTTTAAAAAAAGATTAAAAGTTAACAATTAAAGATAATACATTGCAAAACAAACTTTAGTTAGAGAAGGGGGTTAATGTTTTGTGTCATGATCACTTTTGTCTGAATTACTTTTGTGCATGATAATGTTTACAATGGTTACTGGAGACTACTACAAGCTGCATAGAGTTTATTACACTGGTTTCTTTTTTATTATGAAAGTTCTAACTTGAAACAAGTAATTCTTATGTGTGATTTCTTTTTTTTTTCAGATTTAAACAGTCCCCAGCTGTTTGGAGTGGGAATGACCCCAAAAATAAGACAGAATTTTGGTCACAACAATGCCAGTTCCTTTGCAAACCCAAATTCTAAACTGAACTTGCCAAATAGCAGGCTTGAGAATGCAACTCCAACACCAAGTGAAGTGTCCAGTATTAATTCAACACCAAGAAATGTGCATACACCATTGTCCATGGTGTCTGGCACTGCTGGGAGAGAAAGGAATATACAAACCCCTGTTAGCAATGCTGATAAAGTGTTTCTTGAACCATTTCCAGTTAAGCAGGAATGGAACCCCTATAAACCACTGCCTCATGTTGGTGGCAGTGGCTCTATTGCTGGAAATGACCTTGATCAGCAGTCACAATGCTCGCAGCAGGTACCCCCTTCAAGTGCATCCACACGCTACCAAACAAGCCATGCTTCAACTTCTCTTTCACCCCATCTTGCTATGGAAACTTCACCAACTGGGTCCACTGGCCTTGGCTCAACATACACCAGTCCAAGACACTCTGCTCATCTACATTCCAGGACGAATAACAAGAGGGCACTGTCTTTGTCGCCAGTCTCTGGTGAAATTGATTTTAATTACTTAATAAGAACTTCTCCAACCTCTTTGGTGGCATTCATCAATGGTCAGTCCAGAAGCTCTTCTACAACTGGGTCCCCTCAACCCTTATTAAATCAACAACATGGTCACTTTGGTCACTTGATTGCACGCAATGCTGGCAGCCACAGCTGCAATGGCAGTCCATATTCAGGTTCTGCCTCATCCAATCAGAGAGCATGTAACTTTACCACTAACAGAAATCCTGGTATGAAACAAGAGCCAGGCTTTGAGAGTGACATGCAGGATTACTTCCAGGACATCGTCAGCAACCAGATTGTGATGCAACAGAATGATATCCCATACTGGGAACAGAGGGCGTTCCAGGATATCCAGCAGTTTGGCGTCCCACGCTTCACTATACGCCCTGAAAATATGGTGCAGCCTCCAGGTGTTAATGGAAATGTATCAGGGCCAGTAAATAGCAGTATGAATGGACACTTTATGAGTAACGTGAATAGTACTACTAATATACACCCGCCACCACCGTATAATCAGACCATGAACCAACAGCATTTGGGTACACAACAAACAACGCAACAGAGTCAGCAAGAGCAGAACTTCCAGCCTAATGTGCCTCAACCACTCTCACAACACAATAATATTAACAACATCAACAACATTAACAACATGAATAACCTAAACAGCAACTTGTATTCCCAGAACAGTAATGTTAGTGATAATATTAACGATATCCCAGAGGATGGTGAATTTGATGAAAATGGGGAGAAGCAAAATATTTGTCGATGGATTGACTGTAATGCACTGTGCAAAGAGCAAGATGAACTTGTTCGTCACATAGAAAAAGTTCACATTGATCAAAGAAAGGGTGAGGACTTTACATGTTTCTGGTCAGGATGCCAGAGACGGTTTAAGCCATTTAATGCCCGATATAAATTGTTGATACACATGCGCGTCCATTCTGGAGAGAAACCAAACAAGTGCACTGTAAGTATACTTTGTATTTTTAGTATTGTGTGTCCTCACAAAACTTTCTGTGTTGGGAACCATGAAATATTTTGGTTTCCTAATGGGATTTGCAGTGTGAATGTATAAAACTTATGTAATTCCTTTAATTTCCTTAAATACTGTCAAATTGGCAGGAAGACGTTTGATGAAAATTGCCATTGTAAGATAAATCAAGCTTTTCATAACCACCAAAAATTACGTATTTAAAAAACGGTGAAAATAGTTATTTGCAGGCAGTATTTCCACTTATTTTTCAACCTTCTGTAAGAAACTTGTGCAGGAAATTGATTCCATGACAAAGTTTCCAAAAACAGCTTTGTGTCAAGTCTTAATATTATAATCATGACTGCACCGGTGGCCCAGTGGTTAGAGCATCTGCCTCGGATGCGGGAGTTTGTGGGTTCAATCCCCAGCCGAGTCATACCAAAGACTTATTAAAATGGTACTAACAGCTGCCTCGCTTGGCGCCCAGCATTAAGAGGTTAGTATTAGGGCTGGTTGGCCTGGTGTCAGGATAATGTGACTGGGTGGCACATGATGCTACATGTCTGCGGCATGATGCCCCAGTGCTAGACATCACTATAAAGTGCCACACTGCAGACATCTTAGCGATATGACTGAAAATTTTTTAAAGCTACATTAAAAATCCAAATCACATGCACATACTGTAATCACTGGATGCAGAATTTTTAATTTGAAACTAACGAATATAGTTGCTTATAAGTTGAGTCTAACTGCAAAGAACATAGACCCAGGTCTGCCATTGCATAATGTGCTGGTAGATTAGGGTCAGTCTTGTTCTAATGATTACTCCTAACAAAATGCATAGACCCAAATCTGCAAACACATGTGATGGCATATCTGGGTCTGTGTTAGCAGTTGGACCCAACTCACAATTTAGTATATATAGCAGTAATTAGTATTGCAATATTGACACAGTACTGGCATAATGACACTTTAAAAGATGGGTTACTTTGACCTAATTCAGAGCTAATGCCATAATTTCATATTTACACCAAACATAGATCTTTTAAAAGTAATTTCAATGTATAATTTAAATTCAGATGGCTAATAAAAGGAGTCTTTTTATTTTTTTTTTCTCAACATAATTTAAAATATGAATTAATGTTCACAAGAGTTGTAAACATTTGGAATTTATACATGTCCATTGTGTGTCATTCTGTACTAGTTTCTAAATTTTTTAATACTGTTTCCTTAATGTCATATCCTGAAGGGTATATTTTTCTTTTATTTGAAAAGCAAGATATTGTAAATGTTTTATCAAAGGCCAGTGTCTTTTATCCTGACAGCAAAGGTGAACAAACCTCTAGTTTTTTGGATCCAACTTCATAAGTATAAATATGAAAATCTGTCAATGTCACAAGCTGTTACTTTGTAAAGGCTTGTTCAGAAATAGAGTTAAGTTCATGTATTCTTTATTCCCATTGGCAGATTTCACACATGATGTCATTCTTTTGGTTTTTTTAATTGAAAAGAAGCTTTAACATGAGCTGTAGAATGTGTTCTGAGATGTTTTCATTTCACAGGATTTTAAAGCTGTCTCTGTCAGTGTTTCTGGGTAGGAGAAAAGAAAGGTTGGTCCCAAGTCACTCTTAACAAAGGAAATTTTGCCCCTATTTGTCAAAATCTGATGTAAATGTAGTTAATTGTGACCTATATTTGTTTAGATAACCCCTTGGTATACAGGACTGGAAGAGAAAGACTAATAAATATATATATATATATATATATATATATATATATATATATATTTCAGTTAAAGAATTATACAATAAAAAATTGGATTACAAAATGATCTTTATTTGGTATGAATTACAAATGTCCTTTGTCCTTCTTGAATTACAGTAATTTCATTCACACTTTACTTAATCTTATCAACTTGGAAAGTCTATGAGACTAACTTGTAGCTAACAAAAAGTACTAAAGTGGGAAATTTTTGTTATTTGCTAGATTGGTGCTAGAAATTTCCTTGTTTTTGCCAAATTGTGCACTCGAAAATACTGTCATACATAAATCTAATATATCAGAAAAGGGTGCAGTGTGAAAATTTCCATTCCAAATCTGACACCCACTGTACTTTAGTCATTACTCATTATCTTGTATTTTCTTTCATAGGTACCCACGTTATCAGTGAGTTTTATTGAATTACTCATTTCTGCATATTTTATGTGAATAAATTTGATTCATAACCTTATACCTTGAAAAAACATTTCACTAGCTATTACTAGCTAATGTCAGCAACTTCAAGGTGAACATATGTATACAGTATCACAAGCCATCACAGGCCTTTAAATTATCAAGCACCAAATCAATATGCGATATCACAAGCCCCTAAATTATCAAGCACCAAATCAGTATGCAGTATCACAATCCCCTAAATTATCAAGCATCAAATCTGTATGCAATATCACAGGCCTCTGAATTACCAAGAACCAAATCTGGATGCAATATCACAAGTCCCTAAATTATCAAGCACCCAATCTGTATGCAGTATCACAAGCCCCTGAATTATCAAGCACCAAATCTGTATGCAATATCACAATCACCTAAATTTTCAAGCACTAAATCTGTATGCAGTATCACAATCCCCTAAATTATCAAGCACCAAATCTATATACAGTATCACAAGCCCCTAATTGTCAAGCACCAAATCTGTATCCAGTATCACAATCCCCTAAATTATCAAGCACCAAATCTATATACAGTATCACATTCCCCCTAAATTATCAAGCACCAAATCTGTATGCAGTATCACAAACCCCTGAATTATCAAGCACAAAATCTGTGTGCGATATCACAATCCCCTAAATTATCAAGCACCAAATCTATATACAATATCAAAGGCCCCTAAATTATCAAGCACCACATCTATATACAGTATCAGTCCCCTAAATTATGAAGCACAAAATCTGTATGCAGTATCACAATCCCCTAAATTATCAAGCTCCAAATCTATATACAGTATCACAATCCCCTAAATTATCAAGCACCAAATCTGTATGCGATATCACAGGCCCCAAAATTATCAAGCACAAATCTATATACAGTATCACAATCCCCTGAATTATCAAGCACCAAATCTGTATGCGATATCACAGGTCCCAAAATTATCAAGCACCAAATCTGTATGCAGAATCACAATCCCCTAAATTGTCAAACTCCAAATCTATATACAGTATCACAAACCCCTAAATTATCAAGCACTAAATCTCTATGCAGTATCACAGTCCCCTAAATTATCAAGCTCCAAATCTGTATGCAGTATCACAGGCCCCTAAGTTATCAAGCACCAAATCTATATACAGTATCACAAACCCCTGAATTATCAAGCACAAAATCTGTCTGCAGTATCACACACCCCTGAATTGTCAAGAACAAATCTGTGTGCAGTATCACAATCCCCTAAATTATCAAGTACCAAATCTGTATGCGATATCACAGTCCCCTAAAATTATCAAGCACCAAATCTGTATGCAGTATCACAAACCCCTGAATTATCAAGCTCCAAATCTATATACAGTATCACATGCTCCTAAATTACAGTGTATCAGACAGTATGCAATATCACAAACCCCTCAGTTATCAAGCACCAAATCTGTAAACAGCATCATGAGCCCCTAAATTATCAAGCACCAAATCTGTATAGAGTATTATGAGCCCCTAAATTATCAAGTACTAAATCTGTATGCAGTATCACAAGTCCCTAAATTATCAAGCACCAAATCTGTTGTTTGTACTTAAATAGTTGTCATCTGAAAATTTTGACCACCATTGGCACTAGGTTGCTTGCAGTCATAGGTTTGAGTGACATAAGATATAAGTCCAGTTCTTTTTAACACAGAATTTAGCAACTTTCATTATCCTCACAAACTTGTCCACATAACTGAAACTTAGAAGATTATGGAGAAAATGACATAACTAAATTTTTTGATGATTCATCTGTGAATTCTGCAAGAAATACATGAAATATTTTGGCTTCATTATCTATAAAGCATTTTTGTTATACCCCCCACCATAGAATGGTGTAGACATATAATTACTCATGTCCATCCATACCATCTTGTCACATTGTATCATAATGCAGTTGCATCACATTGTGTCTTGTGTCACATTCATCACAAATTTTGTTTTAATCCAATAACCTTTTGGAGGACTTTTTGGACTGAAACCAAATTTCATTTCAATCTAATAACTTTCTGGAGGACTTTTTGGACTGAAACCAAAATTTTTTTTGAAGCTTTAAATCAAGAAAGTTTTGGTCAATTTTGATTTTGACTTTTTTCCAGCAAAACATTATAGAAGTTATAGCCCCTGCTTCACACTAGAACTTTGCTATTCCATTTCCACTCACTAAATTTTCAAAGGCTTTATTGTTGAAAACCAAATTTTGTACAAGACTTTACATTAAGAAGATCTAGGTTGATTTTGACCATTTACTTTTATAGAGTTATGGACTTTGTTTGACTTGGAACTTTGCACTTCAATTTCTACTCGATAACTTTTGATCAGAGGCTTGACATTATTAAAACCTAGGTCAGAATCGATTTTTGTTGCATCTGCCTTGGCAGAAAAATGATGTAACTTTGGCATCCGTGTGTGTGTGTGTGTGTGTCCATTCTTACCCTAGAATAGGTCCATTTTATCGTTGTTAGGTTCATTTCAGTGTTTCTTTTACTTTCTAGCTAAGTCAGTGTTGGCAAACTAAAAAGGGAGTCACTTCTTACCATTTTCTAGCAAAACTCTATTGTCTTATGACCCCTCACATTGACTTAGAACTGTACCCTTCAGTTTGCTTGACATTGGTGTTTTCTGTATCATATGTACAAATTTTATTGCTTTGTATCTGTACAGTTGTATCATAACACTTTGAAGATTTAAGTCTTTTTGCAAACTTGAAACATTAATGATGTGGTATGGTACTTGAGAGTTGCTGTCAGGTCAGGAGGTTGTAAATTTAACTAGCAGTATATTGTTAGCTGTCTGGTTATGTGTAAATTCTTTGAAAGCAAATCGATACTTTCCACAGTAATGCCATAATATTTAATGCCAATGTTATTTTAATACGTATTTCATCTTTTCTCCAGTTTGAAGGTTGCAACAAGGCATTCTCACGATTGGAGAATCTGAAGATACATTTACGCTCACACACTGGGGAGCGGCCATATATTTGCCAGCATGCAGGGTGTACAAAGGCTTTCAGCAATTCCTCAGATCGGGCCAAACACCAGAGAACACATCTGGATACTGTACGTCAGAGTTCTTCATACTTTTAAATCAGAAATGTTTTGCTAGGGATCAGTTTGACCCATGCTTTCCTAAAGTATTTTGGTACATAACCTGCCTGTCTGTTGTGAATTCTCATACACTGGTATGTGGGTGGGGTGGGGGTGGATTGAGAAATGGGATGTGATGGGACCTCTGCGTATAGTGGTAGGTGTAGTGTATTGTTAAAGCAGTCATATGGATGAAATCCCCAAGAAACTTTTCCATGGCTTTTATCATTTGTTATTGTGTTTACTTCAGAAGAAATGTACACAGTTCCATAAATCATTCCTGTTTAATAATCATAAGGCATAATGTTTATGGTGACTACCTACTAGAAATGGGGTTTTTTGTTGTTTATTTTTCCCCAAGGATTAAATTGAATACACTATGCTTTTCATGTGTGTTTTACCTTGAAATGGTGGTAAATGTTTCTTTTGTTAGATAAAATTTGGACACAGGTTCTGAAATTGTATAAACATTTGAAGCATTGTATAAAGTATTCAAGAACTGTTTGTAGGTTTGTCAGTAAGAGGTATATTTATAAGCAGTGAGTATTCAATGCATGATTGTGCTTTGCCTGGTCAAATAGCTTCAGTTGTAGTCTGCTCTGGTATTTTGCTGTGTCAAATTCACATTTTATGAATTAATCCGTATCCGAGACTGGGGATCAAATTCTCTTTTTGTATACTCGATTTGATCTTAATTTGAGATAGTTTTGGCTGAAAATTAAACATTTGTATAAGAACCATATTTGATTCATTTAGAATATACAGATTCAATAACAGATCAATAATAACTTTTGATAGGTACAGTGCATAAAGATGGCAAGATAAATGCAATTAATTGCAGATGATGACTTGAACAAATTTTGGAATGTTGTCGATGTGACTTACTGTAGTTTAATTCTTACACACTAAGGTTGATGTTAGTGCATGATACATATTATAATGTAAACAAAATAATTGTTTTCACGCTTTTTACAGTGCCCTAAATTTAACATTTCTTATAATTTGTTCTCAAGCCTGAAAGTGGTTTTTGAGTGCCTTTTGTCTTAATGTGGAAGAATGTGACTAAAAACTCATGAAACAAATTGCCTAAAATATGAGCATTATTGTAAGAGGTGTGGAAACGTATGTGAAACATTTTTTGAATGAATACAGTAATTCTTTGTGTTTAACTCAGCTGACCAATATGGAATGACAATGCATCTGCCATGTGTTGTCCATTGTTTGTCTGTTGAAAATTTCTGTTTTAATAAAAACTCATAAGAAAATTGCCTAGAATCTAAATATTGTTACAAGAGGGGAGGAAAAATAGATGAAACATTTTTTTTAATGAATACAATAGGTCTTGGGTTTTTAGTTTACCTGGCTAATTGAACATTCAGCATTGCCCTGTATCCGATGTATGATAGCCGTTGTCCATCTGTTGACAGATTCTATTTTAAACTTCTTCTTTTGGAGAAAAAAAAAATGCCAAAGCAATTTTAACCAAATTTGGCACAGAGTGGCATGAGTAGCTTTCAGATTTGTACAAATGATGCAGATCCACTTCCACCATCAAATATGACTGCTGTTACTAAAATGACAAGAACTAAATGACTTCTCGAAACTGATGAACAGAATTGGATCAAACTTGGCAAAAAGCATCTGGTAGGAAGACCTCTAAAGTTTGCATAAAAATTGACAATCCACCTGTAAAGATGGCCACCATTACTAGAATAGAAAATCCATCGTTACTAACAACTAATGTATATGATACAGGTGAAGAGAATTTGTTCAGACTTGACAGAAATCTTCTTGGCATGAAGACCTTTAAAATTTGCACAAAAAGATGCCAATCTACCATCATATATAACCACCATAATATTAATGATAGAAAAATTTCTAAATGATGACTTCGCCAAGGTCGCTCAATAAAATTTTACTAAATTTGATAGAAAGTATCATGGCATGAAGGACATTTAAAATGTGTAGAAACAGTGTGAATCTGCAATTAAATATGGCCACAGTTACCAAAAATAGGAAAACCTTAAATAACATCTCAAGAAAAAAGTGCTGAGCAGAATGTGATCCAACATTGAGGGCCTAAATCAAGAGCTGGGAGAAGTCAAGGGGACACTTCTGGGAGAAATCTAGGGGACAAATGGTGACCGTATGAATGAAAAGTCCTTTTGTATGCAGAGAAAGTGATCTTTTATAGTTGGTCCAGGAAAAAAGAAACTCGTATTGAGAATTAATAGACATTGTAGCAGCTGTGTACTCAAAACCTTTCTTTCCCCAGTAAAGTTTTAATGTATGTGAATTTTCATTCACAAAGTGACATGTCAACTACCAGGTGAGCAATATCAGGCCCACTTGGGCCTCATGTTATTAATTGTTAGGGATATGAAAGTGTTGACTGAATAGGATGAACAGATAACTAAGTTTGTTAAAAATAAAACGAAACAAAACAATAATTAGGTACGTGTATCCACTGTTAGAGATAAAGGCATGAAAAGAAATACTTTTTATCTTTTTAAAACCACACCTTTTGTCTTTAATGTAAATTCAAAATGGTTTTTAATATTTTTGCACCTTTTCAAAAGTTTATGTGAACTCCACCCAGCACAAGGTTGTAAAAACTCCACATATCTGCTTGAGTTCAGATTACAACATAAAATGAAAACACTGTACTTCAGGTCATTTCTGTACCCATAAAGTTTGCTTCATTGTTGGAAAATTTATTGTACCTTTTCATGAAACTGGTTATTCGGAAATATTTTATCATATTAAAGTGTTCAGTCAACAAATTTAAATAATGAAGTTTTGCTTTCCAACTTGTTGCTACAATGATGAATAGTTGACATGATGAAGATACTTCACTTGGTTACTTGCTTATGTCAATAAGTTTGTCCAGTAAGATGTACGTATTTTGTGATTTTTAAAAAAAATTTGTTTACAGAAGCCTTATGCTTGTCAAGTGCCAGGATGTAACAAGCGTTACACAGATCCAAGTTCGCTAAGAAAACATGTCAAGAATCACAATCAGAAAGATCCACAGCAGAAGAAAAAGGTAATTTTTATTTCTACTTTTAACCCAGTTCACTCTGAGAATTTACGATTGATGTCATGACACACCTGCCAGAACAATGTGTCACAAAAGGCACAATTATTGACTCCCAAACACGGTGACATGGCTGTGTTTATAAAAACAATTTCCAGTAAATCTTATGAAAAATAAAACAGAGACCCTTGTTGACATCACATTATGTCCATTGTTGACACCACAACATATGAGTGTAGCATGTAGCAATAAATGGTTGTGCTTCATGCTTATGAAAACTTGTCACCATGGGGCAGATTAGACAGTTAATTTTTGTGGAGGTGATTAAAAGGTGAACACTTTAACACTGTTGTGCGAGAGCCTGTTTGGCTAACTTTTATAAGTAAAGTATGCTATGTGGAACAGCCCAATTTTGGTTGTGGAAGAAACAAAAGTTATTACAGAATTATTGCCTTTGATGAGAATGTTTAAGTAACTTGAATCAAGGATGACTTTCTAATTCATGATTATCAGTAACATTTTGTAAAAATTGGGTTTACTCCATATATAAAATGCAAAACACGATTATTGCAGTAGTATGAATAATGTGTAGTCATGTTAAATGATGGTGCTAGGACTTCAAACTATATTTTGTTTGTGTTTTATTTTATTTATATTTGAATTTCCAATCATTTTTTGTAGGGTTATATGCATATGTGGCATATTCTCATTGTATTATGTCCCTTTTCTGGATTGCATGTACTGACCCCCGCTCCCGGGAGACCTCACAACAGATTTTTTTGTGAGTTTCAAAAACCTCCCAACAGGTTGGCAGGCATGTCATATAGACAGTCTAACATATAATACACTGTATTTCACTTTTGAGGATTATGTCAGTTCTGCAGAAGACAAAGAATTTAGGTTTTTGATTCAGAATAGATATTTTATGAGATATATTTTTTTTGTTATACACTTTCATAGTCCCTATCACCCAAATTGTGAAATAAAGAGATTTCTTTCATTGGAATGCTTGTTATTAGTTAAGTATTTGAAAACAATGTTTTAAAGTATTGCTGTGTGTTGTTGTGATTGAACAAGGCTAAACTTCAGAAAACAATTCTCCAATAAAATAAGTTGAAAATGGATCTTTCTCATGAATGCCAATTTAATCATTGAACTCTTGCATTGCTTTGAATTTTCAATAATATGTAAAACAAATTCAAACTTATTTGCTAAGTCTCCATTACAGCTATATGTACATCAAAGCATTAACATAAATGGAAAGCAAGATTTTACAGACAATCCAAAGACTGTAGTAGGGTTTAACATGATGAATTAACCTGAACTTAAATTTCAGACATAAAATTGTAAAGCTAATTTTGGATACTATCTAGATTGCCTTAGAAAACTTGCAAGTTCTGATTGTGTCTTTGTGTGAAAGCTACATGAGGTAATTTTCAAACGTGCTAGTGCCTTTTCAAAACTACTCAAATGCATATAAAATGACATTGAGGTTGGTCAACTGATCTCTTTTTGTTTTCTTTTGTTAAAGATCTCTTTTGTGAAGGGGCAATTCTCTAGCTAAAAGGAAATTGGCAGAACAATGCCCATTTCAATAGTGAAGGTAGATTAAGTCGGTACACTTGATCAATATTTTGCAAACAATCATTGCAAGAGAATAGCCCCGATAATTGTCAGAATTGTGGTGATGACTAAGCAGACAGCTTTTTTTGAGGGTCTTGTTTTGTTAATATTTGCAAATGTTGTGGCCTTAAATTGAGATTTGTATATGCCTGCCATAAGGTGGAGCATATCATATTACGATGTTAACCATGTGTCTCTCTGATCCCTGGTTTGCTTCTGCACAACAGCAGCATGATCTACAATTACCACACCATGTAAATAGCCTGCATTTGGATAAGAAAAAGCCTGTTTGTTTTGGGACCCAAAAGGTCAAGGTCATTTTGAAAGAAGAAAAATATTTTCTCACAGTAACATTAGTTGTATATCACAGACCTGGACCAAACTTTGTGGAATTTTCTTGAACTTGTTGTAAGGAAGAAGTTATGCAATTTTGAGGTCAAAGGTCAAGGTCCCTTTGAGAGAAGAAAACTGGTCTCTGCACAACAAATGTTAATTCCAGACCAGTGTTTGTGAATGGCTTGCACTTTGGTTAAGACAGACAGAAGCCTATTGATTTGGTGGTCAGAATGTCAAAAGGTCAAAGTTATTTCACCCCAAAGAAAATGCATTTTGCACAATAACTTTTTTGCTAAAGGAAGTTCCTTGACCAAATTTTGTGTACAGTTTGCACTTAGGCTAATATAGAAACCTATAGATTTTGGGTTCTAAAGGTCAGAAGTCACAGCCCTGGTTAGTTAAAAAAGAAAATGGTTTTTTGCACCATTCATTTCAAAATTCATACCTTGCCAAAGGTCAAGGTCATTGAGATCTTTTGGTCAGTAATCTCTGTGTTCTGCTAATGCATATATAACGGACTATTAAACACAGGGTTGGCATATAATGTGTTGTTTAGAGTACTTGTTTTGTATTGCATTTAATTTATATTTCATATTGTACAAGTAAATATGCTAGTTCAGGCTATAACAGAAGGGTCTTTAATTTCAGTCTGCACAAGTGCTTCAGCCTAATAAATCAAATGTCAGGATATTTAAAAATTTGTGTCAAATTTCAACATGATTGTGCTCCTTTTTTTGCAACCAAGAGTAGAAAAGATTATGGTTGATAATTTGTTCAATGGCAGACCTGGTACAGAAGATTGCTGGACACATTATCTGTAAGACCTGATTGGAAACTGATAATATTTGCTGAATGTGATATTATCCACAAGAATTAAAATTTATCATGGTTATCATCAGTGCCTGTCAGATAATCTGTGGTTTGGATTACTAGATTAATGAGCAGAGATTAACATTTATGCAGGGTAAACATGACAGGCAGCCAGGTTTCTGTAAATAGCCAACATTTTGCACTCCTAAACCTGAATAGTATTATTTATTAAGGCGACCCTACCGGATTTACATTCCAAATAGATACAGTTTACCAGAATTATCAATAGATGGGTCAGATATATCCAATGATCAGAACAAAAATCTCTTTCCTGCCAAAGAACTTGTCAGGAAAATAATGGAAACAGGTATCTACAACTGTATTCACATTGGTCATGATGCAACACTTTTTGCAGCTACTACAACATTTGTGTGATTTGCAAGAGCAAGACTGACATTATCAGTCATGCAATCTTTTCAGCAAACACTGTACACTGAACTCTTGAAAATTATTTGAATTATATGTGAAAATATGTAGATTCTGTTTGACCATTTCATTTTTTTGGTAAAATCTTTTTAGACTCCATTACACACATTATTAGAGAAATGCTATTAGGTTAAGTTAATTTTAGATGTCAGCATAAATTTGTTTTTATTATGCCCTTACTTTAACAGCAATGGTTGTATAGAAATCATCTTCACCATCTATCCATGGTCTGCAAAAGACCAAATGAAATATGTTGTGGTCCTGCATCCACTGTCCATCTATCAACACAGCTTGTGAACACTAGAGGTTTCATTTATGATCAGATAGATTTCAATTGGATTTGGAATGCAAGTTTGTTTTATCAAGATCTTGAATGAGTTTAATTATGAGTGACTTCCATATATGTTAATGAGGTGGTTTACATCTCATTGGTTAAGCTTGTAAATACTCTAGAGGCCATATTTCTGATCAAATTTTGAGGAAATTTGGTATATATGCTTATATCATCAAAATGACAGGTGAATTTAATTATGAGTTGCATTTACTTATGTCACTGAAGTGATCTTGTGTCTGATTGGCTGAGCTTGCAAACACTCAAGAGACCACACATCAGATCGGATTTGGATCAGACCCTGTTATCTAAGCTTGTGTCATCAAAATCTAAGACCAGTTCAGTAATGAGCGACATCCATACATATTAATGAGGTGATACTGCATCTGATTGGCAGGAATTGTGAACACTCCAGAGTGGCCATGTTTCTGCACAAATTTGTCATCATACCTCCTACATAAGCTAATATCATCAAGATCTTGGATGAGTTTGATTGTGAGTAACATCCATGCATACTAATGAGGTGATACTGCATCTGACTGGCTGACCTATTTACCACTCTAGTGACCTTTTTTCTGATTAGGATTTTTTAATCAGATTTATTATGTTACATTAATATTTATACTACTTGTATAATGGCAAGAGATTCATTTACAGCAATTTCATATTGAAAGAATATATATACACAAGGTACAAGCATGCAGTTACCTTGTCTGCCAGAAGACAGTTGTATTTATTGAAAAATATTAATAAGTTGTTACAAGCTTTTGAGTAAAGATATTTTTTAACATTATTGCTCTTTTTGACTTCTAGCTGGGTACAGTGTTTGACATAATCTTGTGAATGCAACTAGTCTCAAAGTTTTACATGTCATGGCCATCATTTGACGATGTGCATGTCAATAAGTCACTTTGCTCTCTCAAGTTTTGTCTGATTTATTGCCCTCATTGCCTTGCGGCTGAATACAATGCAAGACAGAACCTTGTCGCTGTGGTAGACAGTATCTTTTCAATGCAACTTGTCTTGCAGTTCTTTTTATGAATACCAGTGAACTTGGTATGTATGTTATGATCTAAATATTGACAAATCTTCATGGTCCCATAATTTGAGTAAACATTATTGTCTTTCTGAGCTGGTTTGGATGCAGCATGTGACAGGTTTGTATGACTGCAATTACTCTTGCAGTTATCATTGGATTGCAGTGAAACTTAGTACACATTATAGTCATCATCAGAGCATGTTGACTAATCATTATACTTAACACTGTTTTAGGATGAACTGAGAACTTTTTTTAGCAATAGATTTGTCTTCATCTTGGTAGTATTGGGTGGGATGCTGGAGATAAGCGATATATTCATGTTTGCAAATTGCTTACCATTCCTTTATTTTATTTTTTTTAATCCGTGAGGGAATAGTCCAGAATGATCAGCTTCATATTTTATCATGTTTTGTCATAGTTTGGAGAATACTTTTTGGTATACATACTATGACTTTGCCAAATTTCAAAACGTGTTATATTGAGACTGCTTCATAGAAGAATGAAATTTACCTTGATAGTGTTTGGGATAGGCATTATTTTGATATGGGAGTATCTTGTGTGCCAGTATCCTATATATTTTAAATCTGTAGTTACTCTAAATAGTGATAACTTTATTATTTTAACAAGGAGAGAGCACATTTTTGTTAGGAGTTCAGTACCCTTGTATCCTCTGGCCAATTCTAGTGATCTCCATAATAATATTATCCTGGTAATCTCCATCATTATGTTTTAATTATCATCATGGTCTGTCCTCATCATCTCCATGATAATAGTATCATAGTAATCTCCATCATTATGTTTTAATTATCATCATGGTCTGTCCTCATCATCTCCATGATAATAGTATCATAGTAATCTCCATCATTATGTTTTAATTATCATCATGGTCTGTCCTCATCATCTCCATGATAATAGTATCATAGTAATCTCCATCATTATGTTTTAATTATCATCAGGGTCTGTCCTCATCATCTCCATGATAATAGTATCATAGTAATCTCCATCATTATGTTTTAATTATCATTATGGTCTATCCTAGTCATCTCCATGATAATAGTATCCTAGTCATCTCCATGATCATTTTAAAATTTTGTCTTGGCCTATCAGTCATCTCCATGATTATGTTTTAAATATTCTCTTGGTCTATCAGTCATCTCCATGATCATGGTATCCTTGTCATCTCCATGATCATGTTTTAAATATCCTTTTGGCCTAAATCTGATTGGCATTTTCATAATCATTGTTTTAAAATGATTCTGGTTTCTTATTCAAGTAACTTGAACAAGGTTTGAGATCAGCAAAATGTGCATATATGGGCTAACAGGTAATTATTTATTTTCAGACAGTTCACTTTCCGCACTCTTTGTTCACTTCAGGTTTCTAAATTTGGCATTTTAATCAGCAAAGTCAAAGCCTTACTTAGGACTATTGATAGCCCTATACATGAAAATATATTCACTAGGTTCAACATTGTATTCTTAAGCCTACTTACCAGGATACCAAGGAATTGCGATATTCAGTGTTTGATTCCTATTTCATATTGACTGATTTATTACTGTGTCCTAAAGCAGGCCTGTTTGATAAAAACAAATAGAAATTCATTTCATTTGATAAGTGTATTTACTCTACCTTTTCCACTGAAAGACTAAGAGGGGTGAAGAAACTTGCTGGCAATCCACCATTAAGCATGATATGACTAGCTACCATATGTACTCTCTTACAAAGTCGAGCCTAACCACAGACAACTTAGACCTTGATCAAGGTCTGTGTTGTTTGTTCAATTGATTAAATATTTTTAAAAAAAACACATAGATTCAGATCTGCCATTATGCAATGGCAAATCTGTATTGGGTCAGTTTGTAGTTGGACTTGTAAACAAGTGTTGATGGTATTTTAGCTTACTTTAAATGGCCAAACCCTGATTTGGGAAGTTTGTTTTTATAAACTTGGAGAATAAAGCTAAACAAGCTTTCATACTTTATTGATTTACCATGTATACCCAATTTTAAGTAGAGTCCAATTGCAGATCTGCTAGCACATCATGTGATGGCAGATCTGGCTCTGTGCAGTTTATTAGGGTTAATCAGTAAGAAAAAGAAAAGTAATTTCTTTCCAGAAACAACTCTCCCTCACCCCAAAATTCATAAATATGTTATCGCAGAGGAGTTTTTCCTGATCACAATGAAATATTGTACTGCTTATAACTGTGTGTTTATAAAAGAATCTCCAAAAGAATAGTGTCTTGTTTGTTTTAAATTGTCATATTTCTTACCTTAATAGATTTGTGTGCATTTCTTATCATATTTACTTTAAACTTCCATTGAATACTCCATATGATATTGAAGTTTAGAAGATATTGCAGATAATAAATGAAATTTAGAAAGAAATGAACAAAGAAAAAGAAAATAAATTTACAGTGTATAAGACTTGTCTATATAGAGATTATTGACTTTGTGCTCATAAAGCTGGAAAGCTGGGTCATGTTGTCCAGAACTAGTTCATATTGTCAAGCAGACCTGTCAACAGCTCATCATCAAACACAATATAGGTTGTACTGCTTGGCCTGTCTAGTCATAAATTTAGGCAGGTCCTCTGTCACTTTATGAAAAGGTATTTTCTCTTTTGTTTTTAGTCAGCTCCATGACATTGTTTCTCCTGTAAATGAGACATCTTTTCAATTGACTTGTTTTTTGTTGTTGTTATCAAGATTTGCTCCATTGGAGTTCTTTAACTTTTGGAATCATTTTGGAGTATTTCCAACCAAGTTTACTGCACTTAAATTCTTCTAGACATGTTTAGCTCCCATGTTAAATTCTCGTCTCTTGATATCAATTGCTTTTGGAGAGAACAAATACGCTTCTGTATGCTTTCAAGAAAAAAAAAATAAACAAGTTTGATGAGTTTATATTCTTGCAGAGTAATTTTCTTTTTGAGAAGCATATAACTTTATTTGTCCCAAATTTTTGTATAAATATTTTGATCGTTGAATGCATTATCATGACTGTTATAAGATCAGATGAGAAATATGTGTAGTCCTCGGTGCCTATGTATCTATCATGTAGATTTGGTTGCTCTGACAATCAAAGCATTATTTAAATGTAAATTCAGAACTTGGCAAAACTTGAGAAAGCTTGAAGTCTCTATTGTATGAATTTAAAGTACATTTGTAAATTGTCAGGTTTTCTTTTCATAGTGTGCAAGTTCTAAAGCCAATCATTCAACAGTCAGCTATTGGCACTGTTATGATGTCATCATGATAGAAATATTGATTATATTCTTAGTAATTTGATTTGATTAAAGTCATGTTGGTGTAGAATAAAAACACCATTATGTTTTGTCAGTGATTTCCTAATAACTCAAACAATTACAAGATTGTTTTTCAACAGATAAAGTCTGTTTGATTTTCTTGTTGACACGTTCAGTTTTATGTTAAAATATGGGCTATCGACTTTGCCTTTCAGTATGCCCATGGAGTCTAGAGACGATAATTATGGAGGTATTTCCGATAGCCCCAATCAAATAGATTGTTCATTGTGTGAAACACACACTGTTGCTAGTTAAAAGAGCCTGATTGATAACCTGTTATTTCAAATACACTAGCTGTGGAGACATGTTCAGGTGGTTTAATTGAGCATGAAATTCGATATGAAAATGTTGTTTACTGAAAAGTTTCTTGGATTTTCAAATTGATTTTAACTGTTTACTACATCACAGCAAGTGTAAGGTCAGGAGTTTCATTTTTTTTATTCATCCCCAAGATTTCTCAAATTGATATAAAATTTCTTAGGTAACTGATATAATAGTACATGAATTACCTCCCTTTGTATGATTGGGGGGTGTGTTGTGCATAATGGTCATTATTAATTTAATTCAAATGGTAACATTAATTCAGTTACCAATTATTACAAGATTCTTGTCAATTTGATCCATCATAAAAGATTTTTAATGTGTTTAAATGATATTTATAGGAGTTTTTTTAAAGAATGTGAAATGATTCAACTTTTATTCATTAATGTGTTTGCTCCACTGATCTTGTTGACAAAGATGGTAGATAAATTAAAAAATCAATCCATCCATTCATAAATAAATTTGTCCACCTATCCATTGATAAATTCATCCTTCTATCAATCATTCTTTATCAGTACTGCAGATCAAACAAGATATTCTCATACCATGAAAGAAAGATATATCTGTAAAATACAGAGAAACTTCAGATCTCCTTAAAACTGAATCATGTTTTTGGTTCACATTTTTTTCTTCATTGCTGTGATTTATCAGCTTAACTTTGTTGATCAAAACCTCTGTACTCTGAGAATTGAAAGAAACTTTGGTCCCAATGTCAGTTTTGCAATAAATAAACCCTAAACAAGTGAAACTTAATTAAAGCATGTGGCCAGCCAGTGATCTTTAAAGAGCATAAAACAATGCAATGGAAAATATGGCCCATGATGAATACAATAAAATTGTAATTACATGTATTACAAAATCTGTTTTAAAAATTGAATGGAAACTATGCCATGTTGCAGTATTCAAACTGCTTGTAGAGGAGAAGAAAAACCTGATCACATCTTGTTCTCAAGTAAAAGCAGAGTTATTTTGTAAACAGAAAACCCCTTAGTACTGAAATTTTATTTCGACCCCAGGGGACTTTGATCTTAATATCTTCAGTAGATTGTATTTTGCAGCCAGGTTATAATCTTTGAACAGGAGACTTGATTTTTTTATTTTAAAAAACTTGTAATTTGACAATAAGATTATATTTTGATTTTTTTTTTTTTTCTTCCCTGGATTTAAAAAAAACAAAACTTGTAAACTGACTTTCAGTTTTGAGATATGAGATATTTTATGTTTCCAGGTTGAAAAATGTGCGTATTAACATGAAACTGTTGATCACTTACAGTTAAAACGAGAGATCGATGCCAGTCCAGGACAGGGACAAGGGATGCTTGGGACTTGTCTTACAATTTCACAGCTGCGTGTTGAGAATGGCAAGGAGAATATGGAAAATGGAATGGCCCAGCCATTACAGACTGGCTCAGAACTTTATCCGAGTAAGTTGCATACCTAACTTGTCCGATCTGGACTTCAATTTTGACCTTATGTTCATTGTTTGTTTCAATTGTAAATAAAAATTCATTTATGAAAAAAGGTTATAAAATAAAGAAGTTACAGGAGCATAAGGGATTGTACATATCCATCCTTTTATCTGTTCATCCATCCATCCTAGCTTGGAGGCCATATTTTTCAGAGCATTTCCTTAAAAACTGGCTCAGCTGTTGCCAGCATAATATTTATTTGCATAGTGTATGATTAGGGCATTAAAAATAAATTTTTTGAGGAAAAAAATCTGTTTTGAATGTTGTCATTTTTTCAAATGACTGTCTTAATATTCTTATTCATACCTGAGAGGATTACATTCCATGGCAAATTATGTGAGTTCTGATTTTTTTGCCAGACCATCCATGTTCATTGATTCAGATGACTAAAGATTCACTTTTACCATGTACTAACACTCTATATAAATATCTAATCCAACTGCAAACAACATAGACCCTGATTTAACATAATCTGGCAGATCAGGGATTACTCCTAATAAACTGCATAGACCCAGATCTGTTGGTGTATTATGCAAAGATGGATCTGGGTCTATGGTGTTTGCAGTTGGATCTGACTTATAAGCAAGTATGCATGGTAATTGCAGATGGTGTGGAATATGCATATGGTCACGATTGAAATGTTCAATTTAAAGGTTTACTCAGATTTATTAAAACACTTGTCACTTATGGTCTTTTGTTTTAAAAAAAAGTCACCAGGAAAAACATCGTTGCCTAAGGAACTAATTATTTACTTAGGAAGGAGCAAGTCTTTCAGATGGAACAAAATTACAAGAGAATTGTCCTCACGTCATGAGGTATGTTGGGCAGGATCTGGGGAGGGGGCATCAGTGACTTCTGTGAACACATTTCTACATGGTTCTTAAGAAATGTCACCATGATTGTTTGGTGTTTTGTATCTTTATATGGAGATCACAGGGATTCAGCTCAAAATTCTTGCTTGTATCTGCATTTCATAGTTCATTTTGGCTGCACCTTGTGCCAGTAACCCTTATTTTTCATTTTTGATGCCAGAAGGTTTCTTCCATGGCACTGTCGGTGTGTATAAAAAATACCTAAGAAAATAAAGATGAATGATAATTATGGTTGGCTTTAAATTGACTTAATTTAGTGCATCCCAAGCTTACTGAATAGAGTTCACTCATTGCCAAAGAAGCATAAGACAGTCAATTTCATTGATTGGCAGAAATATCTTAATGAATTTGATTAGCTTGGGCACCAGTGTTTTCATGGGCTGATAGAAATTTCTTAATGATTTTTATTAGCTTGAACACCAGTAAAGAGCCTGTGGTTGATTTTCCTTGACAGGAAACATAAAGAAGAAAAGATGAAAATATCATTAAGCTGCAGTGACATCCAAATTAGCATATAGGGAGGGAAAAAAATGTAAATTCTAATGTTCAAAATAAATTCTTGTTGGGAAATGGTTCCTTGAGCTTGAGAAATTCAAATTCCAATCCAGAAGTTTTGAGATAGGATAGTGATACATGTAATGTGTAGAGGTGCTGAAGTTGTGGATTTATTCATTTCTGCAATAAAAATAATTACTTTTCCAGCATTATATATTTTGATTCATTCATTGTTGAGTGAGATTATTGCATGATTTACTATAGTTTCAGTGTCTTCCAAAATAACAATGTCCTGCACAGGGGACAGTTATTTTGGCAGACAAGGAAATTGTAGGAAACCTTGCTGTAGTCTGACTCCACAATGATTAAGTCAGATATTTATTGTTAAAAAAGTGAATATTTATTATTGAAAATAATAAATCCATGACTCACTTTCCTGTGAAAATGATATATGTTTGAATGTCTTGAATTAATTAGATACGGGTACAGATATTTCTGACACCTTTTTTTGTTTTGTTTTTTTCCTTCTAAATGACCCTACTTTTTGACATGGTAAGGTCATTGGCCCCCACTTTTTCCATTTCTGGAATGAACATTTGCATTTAGGAAAATCAGTTTGTACTTGATTCCTTAATAAGGTCCCTGGTATAAATAGTACCATCAAATCTAACTTTTTTTCACAAGAGAAAGAATTTCCCATGATTCACTACTTACCTTGCAATATTTCCAGTTATCAGCTTTACATTTTTTGAAAGAAAAACTAAGCAGTAGATGCAGAAATTTGAAAGAAATAGTTGAGCAATACAAATTGTACCCTTTTAGATTACATTTTATACTTGCTTATAAGTCTCATGCAACTGCAGTCTGCATTGACCCTGATCTGCAGTTACATAATGCAACAGCAGATCTGGCTCTGTGCAGTTTGTTATTAGTGATCCGTAAAACAAAGAACATTGACCCAGATCTGACAGTGTATTATGTGATGGCAAATCAGGGTCTATAATGTTTGCAGTTGGAGTTGACTTACAAGCAAGTACTTGTGGTATCCTTTCTCAGACAATAAAAATCTAAGACAATGTGTAGAATTCTGTACATCCTGTCAGCCTATCTTTTAATTATTAATCTTGTAATATTGATCAATATAGATACTATGTCTTTTTTTTAAAACCAAGTTAATAAAGGTCACATTGACTTGGTAAACATATGTTAAAAACATTGTTGATTTTTGATTATACTTTGACTTGTTAACCTCCTCATTGGACCATGAAGTTACATAATAATATTTGTTGGCATTATAATATTTTCTGTATGATTTTGATGAAACCTTTATATCAAAGTGGTAATAACTCTTGTCAGTTCCATCACATTGCATGCATTTGGGTTGAAAAAAGGTCCCAATACACAAGAGCAAGAATTGCTATTGGATCAGTCATAATGCCCTATTTGGCATATCTGCAGTACAAATGTAACATTATATCTGGCTATGAAAACCATAGAGAAAGAGTAGAATTGTTCTATATATAATATGTAGCAGACATTGAATGGCAAACGAGACAGGCCTGATTTGTGTTCAGTAGCATTACAATCTTGTGATCTGAGACAGCTGCTCAACTAACAAAATAATACAGCATGTTTTTCTTTTTTTTTTTGCTATGACGTCAAGCTTAACCCCTATTTTTACCCGTTTAAATAGCAATCCAGCTCCACAGAACAATACACAATCCTTAAGAACAAAGAAAATTTACTTTTCAATTTGTACGCTCGGTCAGGTTTCTTAAATTTGTATATTAAGCCATTTAAGTGGAACTATCTGTACATCTTCAATTAAAGGGCTATTGTTCTTTGTGTGTTAGATTTATTGACATCATTGTATGACTTATTTACCTATTTGCATGGTAATGACCTGTCAGTATCGGACAAAGAAGTTTGATATTCTATCATTGTATTATTTATATGTTTGGTAATAATATATGCATAAGTTACAATGATTGCAGGATTGCTTTGTATTCAGAACCCAAGAGCAACACAGTATTTTGGGTGAAATTACAAAGAGTACAATTCGGGGGCAATATATGTACAGCAGAAAAAGTAAGGAAAATGGAGATCAATTACATAATGTTGACATTAATTAGCATCATAACACATCACATAATTTGTATGTCATATGGTGACATAACACATACAGTATCAATATCTCAGAGGACCAGTAATGAACACCTTGGCAACTACAGAATATGATAATCCAATTCTCAGAGGCATGTTCATTAGGTATGATACTTGTTCCATTGGCTGCAATCAGACCTCATGTAACTTGCATCATAAATTTCCATTGTACAGAATGCTTTTAAAATGATATATGTATTATATCGATTTTGGCATCAGAAGCAAGGGCACTAGAAGTTAACTCTTATTTATGACACAAAATTTGTTTCTTTACAATTCTTTTTGGATCAACCCAACTCTTTGTTAAAGAACTTTTGCCCAATGATCTTGTAATGTATCATACATTAATGTGCATCTGTCTTCAAGTACAACTGTGTTAAAGAGATGGCCCAGATGTTAACTAAAATGGATCCCTGAAATGTGAAATAACAGAGCTGGCCCAAATGTGAACTAACAGAGATGGCCCAAATGTTAACTAAGGTGGATTCCCTGAAAGTGAACTAATAGAGATGGCCCAAATGTGAACAAACAGAGATAACTCAAAATGTTAACTAAGATGGATTTCCCAGATGTGAACTCAGAGATGGCCCAAATTGTAAACTGAGAAGTGTTAGTATTAACTTGATACCTGTAAATCTAATGCCTTCTGGGTATAAACATCTGTCATAACTTAAGAACTCTTCAGCATGCATCCAGGATTTCTTGTTAGGGTTATAATTCATATGGTGGTGGAATATTTCAAATTAAATTAATTCATTATCATATGCCCAGCAAATTGGTGTCATTTCTCTAATAAACAAATCATCAACCCGCATAATTGAAATTTTGACTTCACACATGTCAGTGCTTAGCAGCTGCTGAATGGTGTACAAGTTGCTTTTTTTCCCCACAGTATGATTTTTGGTTAGAAAAGGTCCACAGAGTGGATCACTCTTATAACTCCACACCTTCTGCACTGAAAACTTGGCCTTAAAAAAGGAGTGGCTCCCTTGAGAGGGATGGAGTAATTAGAACATACTTTGATGCTGAATAAGGTGGCCAGTCTTTAGAGGAACCTCTGGAGAGAAGGACCACTGTATTGGAAAGTAACATATAGATATGAAGTTCCTTTTAATTATAGCCTTATTGTGGGGAAAAGTGAAGGCCCAGCATAGATTTATCATTGCTGAAGGCAATTGACTGTTTTCTAGGTAGAGGGTTTCATGTTATGATTGATTGTTTGCCATTAAAAATTACAAGGTTGGTGAGCATAGTTAAATAATGGTTAAAATTAGAAATATTCACAATGTGATATCGAGGTCTTGCTATACCAGTTTGTATGAGCAGTCAATTAACAGCAGTAATTGCATCTCTTTGGTGAAACATTTTTGTATCTGTGGTTTTGAAGGTTGAGTGGAATTATCCAGATTTCTTAAATGCTAATACAAATGCATTTCTTAATTTGCTTGAACAGAGAGCAGGGAATGGATATGAATGTAGAGCAAACAGGAATCAAACTGTACACAAATTATTCAAGTTACTGTTTGACCAAACAATATTTTAAGAACAGAGAGTGTAACTTTTATGTTGAGAATCTTAAGATGAAGATGAATATAATTTTTAGTAGTTTATTAGAAATATACAATACTGCAAAAATCATTAGTCAATAAATATACATGTATCTGGAATAATAACCTATCTATAAATGTTTGAAACTTTTAAATTTGACTAGGAGAAAAACACTTGGTAAATTAGCTAAATATATTTACTTTGCATTTGAAATCAGAAAACAGGTTTTCTCAAGACAGCTCATTATCTAATATTTTTAATACTTGTTTCTCAAGCATTCAATATAAGAAAAGATGATAATTATTTTTTATTAGATTCTTTATTTCTGTTGGTTGTGTTAATAACTTCCATGAGTAGCTCAGTTGGCAATAGCAGACTCATTTACCAAAGAATCGTTGATTTGATTCCTGCCCACTGGAACCAGCTCAGGTCAGCTGCCTCTGTTGTTCCTGGGAAAGGCACTTTTGCTAACATTTACTAGGCATCATATCACCAGTTTGAAGAATCATTTATTTTGTTGTAATATGAATCCTTCATGTTGTAAAAATGCATAGCTAATTACCATATATACTTATAAGTCAAGTCCAACTGCAAACTGCACAGACTCAGATCTGACATCACATAATGCGCTGATGGATCTGGGTCTGTGCAGTTTGTTAGGAGTAATCAATGGAACAAACACTATATGCCCTGGTCTGCAGGTGCATGATGCTACAGCAGATCAGGATTTTTGTTGTTAGCAATTTAACTTAACTTGCAAGCAAGTATTTATGGTAAGTGTTGCAGTTTTGCATTAAAGGGAAAGAGAAAGTGACAACATTGGCCATCTGTTGCATTGGAATGCAACCTATAGCTCCTTGAACTTCATTTAATTACAGACTTCAAATATAATTAAACTGTTAAAATGTCATTACTTGTTCGAATGAACAGAAGTTTGATTCATTTCATTATTACAGTAGCTTTGATTGGGAGACGGAATAATGGTGTTGTCTTCAATCTGTTTGTGTGTGAGTGTTTGTTTTTGGATTTTTAACAGCTTTAACTTGAGTCATATTGCAATGATGTCTGCAGTGTGGCAGTTTATAGTGACGTCTAGCACAGTCGCATCATGCCGCAGACATGTAGCATGATGTCCCACCCAGTCACATTATCCTGATACCAGTCCTAACACTAATCTCTTAATGCTGCACCGAGTGAGGCAATTATTAATACCATTTTTATAATATAAGTCTTTGATATGACTCAGAAGGAGTTTGAATCCACATCTGAGGTGGATGCTCTAACCACTTAGACCACAGAAGCAGTCTCTTCAAACTGATAAATTAATTTCTTTTATTGCCATATATACAGAATGTCAGTATTTATTGTTCATTATCAGTGTTATTAAGTGAGTGTTTGTGACATGTACCAGAAAAGATTGTTTGATTCACTCCCACATGTATGACCCCCAAGGACAGGTTTATATTATATATGGAAAACAGTCTTTTGTCCAGTCTGGAGACATTTTCACAATTTTCAGTTAGTTCTTTTTTTCTGTTTCTTTTTTTTTTATGAAAAAGGACTATGTAAATATCAGGTTTCTGGGAGTTGGAGTAATGGCACTTTTAACACATAATTGGCTACATTTTTCCACTGTAATGGGAGCAAAGTTCCTTTCCCAAGGATGCACCAAGGCAGCCAATCCAAGCTTGCCTGTGCAGGTATTGAACCTTCAGCCCTTGGATTACTAAACCAAAGCTCTATCAACTAAGCTACTGCTACTGTCTGTTTCGGGTTTGAGGTGGTAATGTTTCATAGAGCTTACAGACTATTTAGCTTTCCATCTTTTATTTTACTGTCAGAATAATCCAACATTTATTTTTCCAGACTTCAGTCTTGGATTGAGTGGAACAGCAAACACTGCTCCAGCCGTGGAAAGCATGCAGAACAGTCCAATAAGCATGCCGGAAACAGACAATTCCAAAGAAAAGTACGTAAACACGTTGTTCATTAAGTTGTGTTGCCATTTTGCTTTTAAGTGTCGTCCAACTGCAGAGAACAAAATACTGATCTGCTATTGCATACTATACCAGCAGATCCAGGTTTGTGTTGTTTATTCTACTGATTACTAATAACAAACTGCATAGACCAATAACTGCTTTGGATCATGGTTGGCATTAATCCTTAGACAGTTCATTCTCCAGTTCATCCTCCCATTATGACCTTGGATTCAGCACCACAATTATACTGAGTTTGTCTTTTGCATATATCACCTTAACCCCTTAATGGATCTTCTTTGTACTTGAAATAAATCATTATGAAGCTAAGACAATACATTCAGTGATGTGCACTCTTGCCCTTTTGACCTTTGGATTTATGTCACAACCTTGAAAAATCTTTTTTAAGGTTTGGGTTGAAGATGTCTGCTACAAGGTTGAGCATATCATGTTGTGATGTTATCCATCTGTCTTATTGTCCATCCCTCAGTCTTTAGAAAGAAATCTATTGATTTCAAGGATAAAGGGTCAAAGGTCAGCATCATTATAAGTAAATGAAGAAAAATAGTTGTTGTGCGACAGCTTTAGTTCTTGACCACACACATTGACCAAAAATTGTGGAAAGCTTGTACTTTATGGAAGAGGCCTATTGTTTTTAGGGTCAAAAGCTCAAAGAGTCACAGTTGGCTAGAGAGAGATTGGGTTTTGCAAAATAACTTCTCTTTAAATTCCTTGACCAAACTTTTTGGATGTCTTGCATTTAAAGTAATAAAAAAGCCTGTAGATTCTGACCTCAAAAGGTCAGTGATAGTCATCATTGTAAATTTTAATGAGAAAATAATGGTTTCTGCACGTTAATTTTAGTTTAAGACCATATACCTTGACCATAGATTGAGGTCATTCAGACCCATTGGTCAGTAGTTAACAAGAGTCAACAATACCCGCCTGGTTCCAGCATAAAGGATTATTAAACACAGGGTGGGTGTATAATGTGGTGTTCACTGTAGTCTTGTTTCATTTGCTTATATTTCCTAAACCCCTTATTGCATTTTGTTCATGAATTGGATAAATCATTATGAAGCTAAGACAATTTATTCTTTAAAAGGACTGCCCAATAGTTTCATCTTGGATTCAAAGTCACCTGTTTTATGGCAGTATTTTGATCATGGATTTAACATGCAGAACTTGGCTTTCTTGTTTTGCATATGAATTGCAAAAGTTAACTATTTGATAACACTTCTTATCCTGTCCATAAATTGTAAAAAAAATTATGGCATTGATCATAAACATTATCATTCTTTTTTTTTTTTACTCCACATATATTCTGCTGGTCTTTTATGGCATATGAATTACAAAGTTAACTATAACATAACACTTATCCTGTCCATAAATTATAATGTCAGCTATAACACTTGATAAAAAATCTTTAGAGCCAAAAGATCAGACCAAAGCCACCCATCACATAAATAATAAATGGATCAACTCGTTAACCAGAAGGACACATTTTTGTATTGGCTTTCTCTAGTTGAAATTTTACATGACTGTTCTCAATTACATGATCTTTATAAATGATACGATTAGTGTAATGTCTCATTAATACTGGCTATGAAATCACAGATTTTTTTTCTCTGCATTTCTCTTTAATAATTGTTGATCTGTTTCCACTATAAATGTAATCTCAAATTTGATTGGATGAAATGCATGCATTACTAATAATTGGCTAGAAGTATCAAATGGTGTGCACTGAAAGAACTTGTCACACAGATACAGAGCTAAACAGACTGGATCTTTTAAGTACCTAAGTAGCAAAGACAGTTCACTGAATCCTATTATCATGGCACATGGGACACCAGTGAGACAAATTACAATAAGTTAACACTACAGTGTGGGGTCGGGTTTAAAATAGAGTCATATCAAGTTGACCAGTTTGGAATTTAAACTCCTCTTTTTTTCATCATACAGTATTGCAGCCTACGCACCTGCACCACCGTCAGTGATGAATACAGTGCGTCGCCCACACCCTGCTCTCCGTCGTGGCTTCTATCCAGGTATGGACGAAAGTATGGCACCACCTCCATACCCACATGCTGATGAGATGTACCAGCAGTGGGTTGAAGCACAACAACAACAGCAGCAGCAGCAACAACAAGCCTACAGTGGTAAGCAAGTTTTCATGCTTAACTTGTTTGATGTGTATTTAAATAGCAACAATCAGATGCTTGAGTTCAGTACTGTACTAGAATTCAGTTCTGTACTAGAGTTCAGTACTGTACTAGAATTCAGTTCTGTACTAGAATTCAGAACTGTACTAGAATTCAGAAATGTACTAGAATTCAGTTCTGTATTAGAGTAAACTATGAAATTTTTCTGTGCATTTTACTTTGTGAATCTTGAGGTGTGGCAGTTGTTATCAACAGTTCTGAATACAGGCTTTTTTTTTACAAACAGTTTCTTGCCATTCATGTTTGTACTCTGCCCTGACTGACAACAATTTTATGTATGCATTTAGTACCATATGCACTCCCAAGTCCAACTGCAAACAGCATAGACCCTGCTCTGCTCTCACATAATGTCCTGGCAGAATAGGATCTGTGTTGTTTGTTCTACTGGTTCCTCCTAACAAATTGTATAGACTCAGATCTGCCGGCGCATTGTGCAATAGCAGAGCTGGGTCTCTGCAGTTTGCTGTTGGATTCGACTTATAAGTGAGTATATAAGGTAATGCCTGTTTAGATATGACTATACTGATATAATCAAACAGGTTCCAACCAGGAATCCAACCCATTTATTTATTTGTATTCATTTCATGTTAATTTTATTTAATTGACCTTTTAATGTCGTGTCAACAGTTAATGCACCAGTTCCAATGGCTCGCTATGGCCCACTGACATACAACACGGGTCAGTGTCGTATGGAGAACATCAATATGCAAGACATTCAGATTCAGGACTTCAATATGGCCCAACTGGACATGCAGCGAGGTGCATCAGGTATGTTCAACTTTTGAACCAGTTGGTCATTTGGTCAGTATGTCAACATTCAAGTCTGGTCTAGATTCTATAATGCAAACTGTAAGCATTATAAACATGAACTAGATTTTTTTAATCTAATCTGTCTTAGCTTGCTGAGACATCAGTATGAAATTTCTGGCATCAGTAGCATAGTTCTTGTCAACAGTTTTAAAGTTTTGTGCATAAATGGACAAATCACTTTGCTTCTGAGTTTTTGTTTGATTTTTGTCCATTTTTTTTATAGCCTAATGCAGTGTTTGATACAATTTCGTTAGTGCAGCTTGTCCCTCAGATTTTAATGGATTGTATTGAAACTTGGTAAATGGTCTTCATAACCTGAAAATGCACATAGCAACAAATAAATTTGCTCCTGCAATTTTTGCTAGAGTTATTGCCCATTTGGTCTTGCTGCATAATGCAGTGAATGTGATTCCAGTTGCTTTATTTGTGTGTGTGTGTGTATGTGTGTGTGTGTAAACTGATATATTAAAATGCATAGAGCTTTTACAGATTAGGTGCAGTTCTCTGCTAAGCCATTATCATCATTATTATTATGACACAAATTTGTTATCACAACTAGTCCCCCAGTTTTTTGAGGGATTGCTTGAAACTTAGTAAATGATGGAGTTACCAACTGAAGATGTGCATATGTCAACAAATCATTTTGCTGCAGCAGTTTTGGCCATCATTTGAATATGCACTTTTCGACAGATTACTTTGCTTTCGCCATATTTGTTAGAGTTATGGCCCTTGGAGATGCATGCAATGTATGAAAATCTTGTGAATGCATTTTATTTTAGATTCATTTGAAACCTTTTAGATACTGTGGTCATTATCTAAAGGTGCATATATTGACCAATCTTTATCTTACCTTGATTTTTATGAGTTACTGACATTTATTTGTGGCTGGATGCAGTATCTGACAGAATTTTATGAATGGCAGAGAGAATTTAATTTTACATTTTTGTTCAGATTTGCCATTAAACCCTATTAATATGTACATCGAAAAAGAACTTCTTATGATGTCTAGTTGGCCTTAGTGAAAATGATCCCTGTCGGACACCCAGTATGGCTATCATGTCAGCTATAATGAAAATCTTCATGTCACTACTTCCCCTGAACATTGGTCATGCCTGTTTCCTCCATACCAGTATGTATTTTGGTGGCTTCTCAAAGATATTCCTATTCTAAGGGATTAATGTTTATGAGTAAGTACCTTGTTTAGATTATGCTTTTTGTGAATATGGATTTTTTAAAGGTTTAAATCTGTTTTCAGGTTTTGACTTTGATCAGGACATTATGGGAAATCCATTCCCTGAGGATGCTCAGCAGCAGTACATGCAGGTTTCTGCCATCGATCGGTGCAGCAGTCGATTGTCTGCAATCTACGCAGATGGTGCCACCTGAGCCCCAAGCACCATATCATGCAGGAAATGGAAGATCTATCAGAATGATGTAAATTGATCATTTACTGAAACAAACTTGAAATCAAAATTGTGGGCACTGGGTTGCTTTGTTTAAAGGTTGTAGTACATATGTTGTTCACGGCCTTTTATTTGTTTTTATTAACATGTTTAATGGTATTTTGCAAACTTTGTGCTGCTTTTTTTTGTAGTGACAGATGGATGCTTGAAAGTTAAGTAATCAAAAACTTACTTTCATTCTAGAATATTTATTCCCATTAAGTGCAGAAGTTTATAGGCACATAGAACAAGACAGAACCAAGTATAATTTTGAAGACTTGTTTCATTAGTAATTTTAAAGTATTTTGTTTTAATTAAGTACTTGTATGTGAATAAGACTTAATCATTTTCGTTTCATTTTACAAATGTTTGAAATATTTCAAAACATTTCAGGACATTTGGAAATCATGTGAAGAAAAGTATCATGAAGCTATATTAGCAACATTATATACTGGACCGTTTACACATATATAGAATTCTTTATACTGTGGACAGTTTACACATATATAACTATATTGTGGACAGTTTACATGTATAAAGAACTCTTTATATTGTAGACAATACAAATATAGAATTTTTTTTTATTGTGAACAGTTTACAAATATAGAACTCTATTGTGGACAATTTATGCATGTAGAACTTTTTATTGTGGACAGTTTACACATATATAGAACTCTTTTATTGTGTACAATTTACACATATAGAACTCATTTTAGAGTTATTAATTCCATCAAATCTTGCATGAACAAAAATTAAATTTACTAATAGTTTGCAATCAGCTAGTAACTAGTACAGTATGATTTTAAAAATGGTGTATTACATCGAAAGACGACTTAAGTTTTAAGTATGTTGATTTTCATTTTCATTTTATCCATCCCAATTTTTGACAGGTGGATTTGTATATGTATGAATATTACAATGTATTTGTCAGATATGCTCCTTGTAACATCTTTTTTTTTAATCAGAGTACAAGAATGTTGATTATTTTTAAAGTGCAAACAAATGTGAAATGGTTGGTGCCAGTTAACAAAGAAAGGTATCGGTGGTACATTGTTAGTGTTATGACTATACAGCAGTTTGAAAGCAAAGTTCAGATTTCACTAGTACTGCTGCAGCTGTTGTTTACATTACTTTTTGGCAGTAAACAAAGAGGTAACTATTAAGTGGCATCACAGCATGCAAAGTACAGGAATTCCCATTTATTTCTGGAATATCAGATTTCATGGATTTTATAGTTGGTACAAAAACCCAACAAAAAAGAGGTCTACTTGTGCAAACAATATGACAACACCACCCAACATGCAGCTGAGGCATATCAACAAATCTAAATACCAAAGAAAATTATACCCAAAAAGCAGATGAATATAAAGTATGGAGCTGCATGTTCTGTACACCAAGCAATGTTTTACCAGATCAGACAAAGATGAATATAAAGCATGAAGCTGCATGTTCTGTACACCAAGCAATGTTTTACCAGGTCAGACAAAGATGAATATATAGTATGGGACTGCATGTTCTGTGCTCTTTGATATCAGGTGAAATGTTCACAACTGTCAGTTCTAATGGTTGAGAATATTTTTCTTTTGAGAAACAGATATAGACTCTGACATTTTCTATCATAGTTTTTAGTACATTCGTATTAATGGTTATGTTTATTGGACGTTTGGTTTTCCTATAAACATTCTTATTGTTCACTTTGACATAGTTGATAACCATTTCTGTACATAATGTTTTCTTCATGTTTCTGATACATTCATCAGTATATCATATAATTAATTGTACATTTTTTTAAATTGTTAAATAAGAAACTATGTTTCTTTACATTCCAGGATTGTATTTCACTATGATTACAGTGACCTTTTTCAATTTGAATAGACTTGATAAGTATTTTTGTACCTTTTTGGTTGATCATGAAGCATATTTATCATGAATATACTGCAAACGTGTATTGCACATATACATATAGATATATTTATTTTTGCAATTTTTGTGATATATACGTAATTAAGATAAAAGACATGTTCATAATTATTATAGATTGAAAGCATATAAACTGCATAATTTGATCTTTTTTATATTAAGTTTGAAATTTTTATGTCTAAGTTACACCTATAAAACAGTTTTTATTTTATGAGGCAAACCTCCGATGAATTATCTAGGCAAATGCATAGGTTGGCATTCATTTTTTTTTGGGTGAAGAGAGATTTTTTAAATTGTATATTGTGATAATGTTCCATCAGCATGGCCACCTTATCAGTGACTCGGTTTCACCCTCATTAAATATAGACAAGGACGAGGTGAGAATTTTTTTTTTTAAAATGGGCTAGAAAGTGGAAAAAATTATCAATAAGTGGGAGACATAAATGCTGCTGTCTCCATTATTGTGACAAAAACAATATTAGCTGTGTTTTCAATTCAGAAACTTCTGATTGATTTCATAAAGGATCATGTTTAACCTGAACACACTTTTCTGGGGGAAAAAACTCATTGTTTGCAGTTGATGTTACTCTTATAGCCTCACATTTTGCTTTAGATAATTGTAATTCTTTGTTTCTGTTTACCAGTTGTTACATGTATATATACAAACACACACATGCAGACATACACATGAATTTGAGAATGTTTTTGGCATATTTTTAAGTTTTATAAGATGAAACATTCATGGAATGGTTGTAAAGTGTATACATTTAAAATTAAAATAATGTTAAAAAGGAATTGATAATAAATTAACATTTTGAAATGTTTGTGTGGCAATTTTTGATACAGATTAAATATATATTAGTACATATGTGAGAATTTTTTTCATACTTTAATAGTAATGCAAGGGGAGAACAAATTGTATATAGAAACTGTAAAGATAGTGTGATATTTCAGTAATAATAGAATGTATATTTTAGAAACAGCAAACTTTGTTCCTATGCTGAAGTTTAAAAGAAATGTATTTTCACAGATTAAAGTCCGTCCAAATATGAAGTATGTGACTGTTTTAGCCAGAATTTAAACTAATTCTGTATCAAATCTTTTAAGTTGTTATCCTCAAGTTTTTTTTTTGTCCAAAGAGGTAGTTATATTCTTTATATTCCATTCCCAAATATAGACAGTGCCAAGTATTCAGTATTATATTGTTCCTTCTTTTGTTCATTATTTTCACATATTCAAAATAATCCCAACACTCATTAATATTGTCATGTATCAGGTATGCCTATTGCCTTCATACAAAAATATGTATTATTATTATTATTATTTTTATCAGTGGTACAAGTTTTGTATCTTGTGGTTGAATGGTAATATAGACCACTGATTATGAGAATTAATTTCACTGCCATTATTGGCAGATTAAGACATGATTTAAGAAGGCATTGAAATAACATTAAAGACTGTAGAACTGTCAGTTGAATTCAGATTAAGGTAAGGTTAAGCTGAAACAATATCTTATATTTTCTTCTCATTTTTTGTGCTATCATAAGCTGTGTGTGTGTGTGTGTGTGTGTGGTTTCAGTTCTGTTGAGAGTAAGTTTGTTGTGTGTTTAATCTGTGTTTCGACTTTATTGTTTGTTTGTTGTATAAGGTTGTAATCTTTTTTATTTTAAAATTGGGTTTGGAATATAAAGAAGAAATGTGTAATAAATTGTTTTAAAGTATTCATTTAGAAGGAATTTACATTTAAACAGAAAAATACAGATGAATAATATTTTTGAAATTTTTTTCAATCAAAACTTAATTGTTGCCAAACTATCACAAAATCTTACACACTATGTGATCAGTAACTGTTGATATATAAGTTTGTTACTTTTAGAATTGCATGAAGGGGATATTAATTTGTTCACCAGCATTGTTGCAAACAATGTTTTTCATTATCAGGTTCATGTAACAGTGTCCAGGGATGTAAAGCATACACCAGTTTTGTTTCTTTCGTTACATGCTTTACATTCCAGAGTGGCACTGAAATTACATCATGTGTCCTTTTATATTTTTCCTTGAGGCACATGCTTCATATGAGATAGGCACATGGTACATATGCACAAGAAAATAGAAGTATGTGGGTATATAAGCATACATTTTGGTTTACTGTATTAGTTTATGATAAAATGACACATACCAGATGGTATGAAAATAAGCTTTACCATTTAAGCACTTGAGCACATTGCAACACAGATGTCCTTTGAACATTATCATTGTACATTATGCATAATTCTTGGGGTTTATTTCACAGCTATTGTGTGATTAAATATGTTTTTTCCATTGGTAGATGAATGTTACAAGTTGAATACTGAGACGAATAATGGTTATTTTCATGAATGGGAATTCTTCACTTCACTTTAACTTGCATTTGGAGCAAGTGTTTCTTCTGGTAAAGGCTGGTTTGTCTGCAGAAAGTAATTCATTGCAGGGTGCATGCAGAAATAATTGGATAAAGCACTTTGCATACATTATTTAGCTTTCTGAAGTAAGAAACGAATTTTAAAATCTCTCCTTATATTTTATCTACCATCTGTACATGCTTATAAGTTGATTCCAAAAGGAAAACAACATTGGCCAACATCTACCATTGTATGATGTGCCATGAGATTAGGGTCAGTGTTGTTTATTCTACTGATTACTCCTAACAAAACTGCACTGATCCAGATCTGCTATTGCATCATTCAATGACATATATGGGTCTGTGCAGTTTGTAGTTGGACGTAAAAGGGAGTATATATGGTATCTCGAGGGCAATATTAAAAAAATCAGTCAACAGTTTTGATACTTGATAGGAGAAATAAAGATTAAAATAATTGAATTCTTTGTATAATTTCTTGTAACAGCTTATATGCACAGAAGAATTTAAGATTTTTGTTTTGAAAGAATTAGCTTTAAGAAATAAACCCCACTCACAGTTTATTAGGAGTTACAATGCACCTGCTTTTTTATATAGTTGTTCCCAGAATGTCTACACATTATCCCCTTCTGCAGTAAAAATCAAACTTTGTTCCTAAATTTATTTATCTTGCATAGAATTGTGACCAGACTTTAGTATCAGGATTATTGTGGTCTGTAGATACATTTTATCGTATTCATCATACAGATGTGTCACTTTTCATTTTCAACTATGTCTTTTTCAACATACAGAGGCCATTTCAAGAAAAAGAAGTGGATGTAGTCACTTTCTCTTTCAGTCATTAATACCAGGAAGCTTCAGGTCACTGTGACCTAATTTTAAAGATGGTGATCTAAATCTTATACCAGCAAGTTTTGTTTTTGTTTCACTATTGTTATTTCATTGTTTGCTTTGTAATGGTTGATTAAATATTAATATTGTTGTCTTTTTTTATTCCTTTTGATAGAATATTACAAATGTTTTTTGTAAAGATTTCTTTTTTTTCTTGAATTATCTGTTTCTTCAAATAAGTAAACTTCTTGCAAAAACAGTCTGTGAACAAATCCTGTATGTGGTGATTTATCCTTGTAAACTATTAATTCTATACAGCTCACTTTCATTCACTCATTATATTCATTTTTACCTGATAAATAATTATTACAAATGCTTTTGGAGTGAATCAGAAATGCAGAAGTTTTCACTGATGTAGATGTGCAAAAATTAATCAAATCCTTGTTGTGCAACTTTTTTTTCTCCATATATTGCGAATACTTGCACATGATCAGAAGAAGATAATTAGACAAAATGGACATCCATTAGAATGATGCCTTTTCAGTCTTTTTTTGTAAATAGGCAATTTTGAAACATTTACAAAATTCTTGCTTTGTTGGCCTTTGAAAATCTGTTATTCATTCCTATTTTGGTCCTATTTTTATAGCTAACATGTATTTCTTCATTGATTAAATCAAGGATTCTTGCTCTCTTTCAGAATCTTTGTTGTACTATTGTTGTGATATTTTTGTTTGACTAAGTGCTAGTATACACTGTGATGAGGAATGTATATTATTATATATTTTAAGTATTAGAAAAAGTGCCATAAAGTTAGGTTTTATATATATATATATATATATATATATATATATATATATATATATATATATATATATATATATATATATATTAAAGGCCAAATTTTATGGATGGAAGTTTTGCATACTTTTATTTTGGTCAAGGAATTGATTTGAATATTATTACAAGAAAACTGGTTGGTTATGTAGTAAAATTGAAATGCTTAGTGTAAATTAAAATTTTTCTCTTTGTGCCATAGCATTGAACTCTGCAGAAATTTGTCCGCACATACCACCACACAGTATTTCATATTTTGTTTTCAGAATTGTGGAAAAAAACAAAACGGGAAAATATCTGTAATCATAACAATGTATTTATCAAAACACTATCGATAAAAAAATAATATTTCAAAGAAAACTTGTATTTGCATTGTGTCATAGAGACCTAAGGACTAACACTTTATCTGTTCTAGGTCAAAAAAAAAGCTTTTTTTTTCAATTGTATAGCATAGACTCGGGTCTCTTGTATTTGCTGAAGCAACATATTTTTAATTTCTTTGCATTCTTACAAAAAAAGATTCACTTAAAATGTACACAGTTACAGGGAGTGATCTATACTTTCAGAAGGCAAGTATTTTAGAATTGTTTTTAACCTCTAAATTATATAATATAATCCTAAGAACTGCTCAGATGAATGTGAATTGAGAGACAATGGAAACATAATTTTTGTCTCTATGGTATCTTCCAGTGGTTTCTTTTATACTAAGTAGGTTCACATTGAGTAACACTTTGTTCTTTTGTTTTAATATAATTAAAAAAAACATTATCAGAATTTATAACTACCAGGCAGATTAACATGTTTTGTCAGCAGATATTTTAAAAGTCTTGAGTCTCTGCCATATACAACAGGTAGTGTGATTGAATTGGAATCTTGATTCCAGACAGGTTGCAATCAGTTGTGATCTTTTGTTGATTTTAGCAACTACTCTTTTTCTTGTATGCCTCTCCAGGTGAAAGCAGTATATCTTTGTTTTTTTTCCTTTCTAAGTGCCTTATTATATTCTTCTTGTCATCAGTTTTCTTTCTTCCTATTTTCATTTTGTGTGGCTCTGTATAAAGCTTCTGTATTGTTGTTAAATCATTGTTCAATAAATGGTATTCTCCAATCATTGCCTATGTTATTTTTTTTTTCTTCATATTGGTACAACTTATCCAGCTGACAGTGTTTGATGTGAACTTGATACAGCTTATCCAGCTGAGAGGGTTTTAATGTAAACTTGATACAACTTATCCAGCTCAATGGGTTTGATATAAAATTGATACAACTTATCCAGCTGATGGGGTTTGATGTAAACTTGATGCAACTTGTCCAGCTGACAGGATTTTGTTGTAAACTTGATACAACTTATCCAGCTGACAGGGTTTGATGTGAACTTGATACAACTTAACCAGCTGACGGGGTTTTGACGTAAATTTGATACTTATAAGTGTGAAAAGTTGTTTGGAAGCTCAAAAGATTCCGACAACCACATCCATGTGGATTTTTGCATCTTTTAAGCTTTGTGCACTCTTAAAAATTGTCTTTATATACCCAGCCTTGGAAAACTTGTGAGGTATTATTGCTGACAGTCATCCATCTGTCCAGGTAGGTGGGCAGACATATGTTTTTGTTTGCAGAAAATAGCTAAGTTCAAGTTAACAGATTTCATCACAACTTACTATGTGCAATCTTATTGTAGAGAAACCCTGTTGGTATTGGGTTCAGTAGATCTGAGGTCTGTGGTCTCTATCACTGTTGATAATAATCACCTTGCCAGTGCATTTAATATTTGGATGATAAGTTCTACTGAACAGATTGCTACACAACTTAGAACACATGTTCTCAGTGTCCCTGTTGCTAAAATAGACTTTGCCTTTTCATTTAATTTCTGAATGATAAACTGAACTATACTAAAAAGATTTCAAGACAGCTTGGTACAAGGAAACCACTGTTGATTTTGGTGTCAGTAGTTCCAAGGTCAAGGTCCCTGTTGCTAAAATAGATTTTGCCTATTCATTTCATTTCCTAATTATACTTAGACCAATACATAAAAACCCATTTGATTTCAATGCTAAAATTAGAATCAACTCATTCTTTTCATTTCTGGATGATAATTTTGAAGTTAAAATAATTCAACACAACTTGGCATATATTTTTCCTTTTGACCAAGGAAGAACCCCGTGTTGATTTTGCAATTGGTTGCACTAAGACCGTGGTCACTGTTGCTAAATATAGATTCTACATGTACCTATGCATTTTACTTTTTTGTGTTTAATAGCAGCATTGTATAGGGTTTACACAGCAATACCAAAACTGGATCTAAGGGTTTTCACTAATAGACTTTTTATGATGTCTATTTGATCCTACATGAAAATGGCACTGCTCTGAAAATCTTGTTATCACTACTTCTGGATTAATGATCATATCAGCATGGGGTTTCCACTGAAAAGACCTTGTATGATGTCTAGTAGTAAATGAAAATGTTGCCAATCTGACCTCCAATATGGCCATCAAGACAAACTTGTTACAGCTACTTCTCCTTGATGACTTGACATATCAACATTGTGCTTTCATAAGAAAACTTTTTATATCTAGTTGGTCCTAACTGGAAATGGTGTGCATCTGATATCCAGTATGGCCACCATGGTAGAAATATAAATAATCTTTTATTGGGGGCCCCGAGTGGCCGAGTGGTCTAAAGCGCTCACCGTTACGGATCACTGCCATCTCACCTCTGTCTGCGTGAGTTCGAGTCCCAGGCTCGGCTAACGTTGGTATGTGAGAAAGCCTGCCAGTAGCTTCTCGTGGGTCGGTGGTTCTTCCCGGGGTTTTCCAGGGTTCTTCCTCCACCAATTATACTGGCCGCCATGTATAGCCTATCTTGTGCTGAAAAATGGCGTTAAACTCTACAACAACAACAACAACAACAACAACCTTTTATTGTTACTCCTCCCAAAAGAAAGTCATCAACTCACCAGAATTCTTATAATATTATTCTTGCTGGTCCTAAATTAAAATATTGCTGATCCAAAATCGAACATTATCACTATGGTGGCCATCTTGAAAATCTTGTTATTGCTACTCCTTTTATATGGAAAGTCATTTTGACTGGGTTTTCATCAGAAGAGTTCTTTTTGGTGTCTAGTTGATCCCAACTGAAAATGATGCAAACTGACTCTTATTATGGCCACCATGGTGACCATTTTGAAAATATTGTTATCTCCACCCCTATAAACTAGATTGTCTTATCAAAATGGCATTTTAACCAATAGACTTCTTATGATAACTAGTTGGTCCTAAATGAAAATAGTGCCAATTGTACATCCAATATGGCTGCCATGATGACTATCTTGAAAATCTTGTTTCTAATTCCCCTGAATGGGTGGTCATATTGATATGGGATTTCATCAAAGACTTTTTGTAATGATATCTACATTGTCCTAAATGAAAATGGTGCCAATCTGAAATTCAATATTTCCACCACAGCAGCTAATTTGAAATTCTTGTTGATGCTGAAGAACATCAGAGATAGTTTCAACATTTGGCAGTAAAAGGAAGAAATGGTCTTGTTTTAATTCCAAGAAATTCTTTTTGCACAGTACCACAGTACATCAGTCCCCTTGAGGGACATTTTATTTTTCAAAAAAATAAACAACCACACAAAGAAAATAAAAACTGTGCCTGTATGCATCCTAGCTAATTAAAGTTTTTTTTTTATAAAAAAAACAAACAAACAAACAAAACGTTAATAAAAGAGATTATAGCACCTACATGTATTACTAAGACCCACTCCCATCTAAGCATTACAAGCAAAGCAGGTGATTCTTGCCTGTTGCTTTTTATTGCAGATACTTCTTAGGAATAGTGTGGTGACCAAAGCAATTGGGGGGGAGGTAGTCAATAAATGGACCCTACAGGTAGGCATAAGTAAAATCTTTATTTAGAGACGATGGGTGCATATGCTTTACCATCACAGACATGAGTGATAGCAACATGTACTGATGAAGGTCCACAGATGGTTTGGAGGAGTGGAGCAGGGATGATGATTTTTAATATTTATTTCTGGTCACTGTCAACATTCATCGGACGCCTGGGTGAAATGGATCAGAGCTGATACGACTCAACTTGTTGCCCACAGATGACACCTCTCTGGCGTATCGAAAAAGAATTTATAGAGCATGTAGTTATTTTCGAAGAACTATACAAAATCCGCCAGCTTAGGTAGGCAGGCACATATGCCAGCAGCCCCATATCAAGCAGAATGTTGGTGGTACCACAAACCGTGGATACAGCTTAGGCTTATAGGCCAGCAGCATGCTAGGAAAGAATGGCAGTCTCGGGGCAGTACTCGCTGGCAGTGGCAGGATGCATGCTGCACAGCAAAAGAAGACTTCTCAACCACACCATGTGCTGCCAGGATATCTGCATAGGCCTCGTTATTTGCACGAACATTCAACGTGTTTTTGCCGCCTCACCCAGGGAGTTGGCAGCATACACCATATGTGAATTCGTCCAGGTCTCATTTTCAGCTCAGGACAAGTCATCTAGGCCTGCCCCGATGGACGATGCGACAAAAGTAGTCAACAGGGTGACGCATGTAACGCCGCCCGACATGGACACGACAGTCTGGACGCTGGTGGTACGGTACTATTTCCTGTAGAGCCTCCGCCGCTACTCTGCCCTGGAGCGCATAGCAGCCTCCACCTCTGATATTCTGATGAGTCGAAATTCTTGTGCATTGTTGAGTTTTGGGTACAGACTCATAGCTCCAGGATGAGCAGGTTGAGGTAGAACTTTAATCGATCATCAGCAACCGGCTGAGATCGGGCACGTTCGCAACGCGGATCTACAGGTTTTCACCTTAGCGCGCCCATCTAACGATAATGAAGTAGATGTCCATGTTTTCCTTGACCGTTATTGCTCCCGAGATGAAACTATAGCAAACTGGCTCGTCTTTGGTTAAAACAAATGTACCGTTGATCGGGACCTTGAGCAAGTGGGAGTGTTTAGTCCTACACCCTCTAATGCGGATGAGCGTGGGCTCTTCATGTAGCCACATCATGGGCAAAGGTGAAGGTACATCGACGATATCTGTAGCATTGTTGTAGAAATAATTATGCACAGGATGAACCGTATCAAACGTGTTGTACATGGCCCATCGCAGTTGATCTTGTGGAGGTTCACCGGATAGAAACCCCTGCCTACTACTTGCAAGCGGACGCTACGGCTGGGATAAATACTGCCTTGAGAGCGATCGCCAAGGAAGGGAGGAAGGCTAAAAGTGGAAAGATGCCGTCTTCTTTTTCTCAAGGCCTCTAGAACTGCGACAGAAAAACCAAAGTCGATACTGTGCTTCGGAGGCGATTGACCAGGGCGACTGTTAACATAATAGGATGACAACCCGTGGAGCTATCTGGCAGCCATACACTGCTGCGGAACCTATAGGATGTGGCGGGCTTTTCTATCTGACCCTCCGAGGGATCAAAATGTGTCGTTCGTATTGTATCGCTTGTGTGTGTATGCATGGTACTTTATTTTGTGTAATTGGGCGTGGCTTTGACTAAACCCATTCGTTCCAAATCCCCCTCGCGCAGCATCATTTTCTCTGAAAGGACGGTGGAGAAAGCTCAAAAGTTCTGGCCGCGAGAGCCTTGAAGTATGTGTCCACGACCGACTGCTTAACTAGCTCAAGGTACTCCAGACTGAAGTAGTAGATCGAGTAGAATTCAGTGAAGTCCTTCTGGTTGATTTGTATCCTGGTGTCCACGTTATGGTCGCGGCCCATGAAGCTCATTATCCGACGGTAAGCGCGTCCCACGTTATTGGTAGCAGAATTCAGAAAGAATTTCTCTGTCGACCCCGAATAGCAGAGATTCGGTCCCTACATGATATGAAGTCATGGCGTAATATGTGATTTAGCCGTACAGGACCACCCTTCCCTGCGTACCGCAAGTTTAGTAGCCCTCCACTCGCAAGAACAAAATCTTGGCGAAGCGCTTATCCCAAATCACGCATACTGTGATGCAACGTCTCCTAAACGGCTTCGGCACTATTCAGGGTGACTAGGTCTGTGTCGCTTGGAGATCAAAGATATAGGCGAGGTACTCCACAAACTTTTTATTCGTCTCTTTCCTCGTTAGCGTGCAATTTTTATACGCCATCCAAGGAAGGTCTATGACCCGTACAAAGTGCTGCTTTTTGTCTTTGGTAAGTAGCTGAAGCTTAACGGTCTTATCCAGCGCTTTGCGAGTTGCGTGTAGGGTAGAGCGCAAAGATATCGGCGGCGATGGTTGGGTTGAGGCTCTCAAACTGTGTGATGTCTAACACCTTCATCGAAAACTTAAGATTGCCATAGAAGCGTTCTCCAGTACCAGTCATAATTGCTGATTACCTCGGGGTTGAGGTCCTCGGGAGAGCATAAAGCGGCTAGGACGGTCCACTCAAAATATTTGATGTGCCGGTTTTCTACATTAATGACTGACCTTTGGGGAATGTACTGGGGGGGGGGGTATGCCCCTTTCACATTTGTTGCATATGATGTGAGTGGTATCTACTCATCAGTTTCAACAAGTCAAAAGGCATTTTCGATCTCTAACAGCGCAGTACGTAATGTTATGTATATTTAATTTGTATTGGGTGATGTCTTTTCTCCTTGACTGTATGGTATGTATATCCATATTGTATGGTTAACCTGGTTGATGACAGAGTTTAATTCCTACCTGACTAATGCCTTGTTATTTTGTAAGCGTCATATTACATAGCTAATATTTGTCCATCATTTTAAATAATATATGAAGATCAATATTAATTGCACGTAAACATGTTTACAGGTTTTGAGTTCAAGGTCTATTTTCTTTTAGAAATTAATACTGTTCTAGAAGTAAGTTGTTTACTAATTTTATGAAAAAATGACCCTGTCCTGGTTCAATTATTTTGTTTTAGCATTTTATATAAATGTTGTTTACTTCAGAATTACTCATTCCTATCTTAACATCCAAAGTGGAATCAGTCTATTAGTTGTATTCAGTTTTAATTTGAGAGGATTTATTTATTTATTTAAATTATTCACTGGAATCACAAAGTGCTGAATATTTTCGGACTAAATGACTATTTTTGGAATTACTATGAATTTATTCATGGACATTTTTGATTATATCATCATGATACATCAAGACTGTTGGCACATTAACACATTCGAGACTATTGGCATATCAGCACATTCTTTATTTGAATTCATTCGCAACACCGCTGAAATTTATTAGGAAAACTCTATAATTTTGAACTTGTGATAGATTTTTTTGGTACTATTTGGGATTTATTTCAGAATACTGAAAGTTCTTTCCAAATTTTCACTTTGTATTGTAGGAAATAAATTATTTGTTGAATTTTACAAAACTTGTTGGTTTTCGCTCTTTTCTGTTAATTAGTTTAATATCATAGAATCGCAACAGTAAGCATTTTCGTCGGCATGATACGCTGTGTCCCAAGGGCTTTCATGTATTCATTTTAGTTCCTCGTCAGACTATGCTTATTGATGGTATAATACTGACACACCACGTCTCTAATTGGTTGTGTTGCTGGTGGTCGCTTGCTACTCAGCTCGTTACGCACAAATGTATGACCGCTCCCACTGTATACAGTGTCATATCACACCTCGTCTTGAATTTGTTTTTGCTGCTCCCACTCGCTTTGGATGCCATACAACCTCCAATGTGACCGCCACCCTCGTTTTCCCCGAAAACCTTTATGGTGACCCAGTAAAAGTTACGGTTCTAAAATGTAATCCGCCATAAGATCCCAGGGTCTAGTAAAAAGGTTGCTGATATGTGATTTAACATTTGTTATGGAACGTGGAGGCGAACTCCATGTTACAACTACTAATCTGTTTGTAGCAATGAATATGAAGAATACGAGAGGAATTGAAAACTAGTATGACAAAATGAACATACCAGGAAATAACTGGTAAACATTTTACTTACTATGATTTAGAAACAAAAAATGAAGTCGAAACAAATTAAGAAAATGTACGAAATATTTTTAAATGCTTGATCAGCTAAAATATCAGTCTTTGTCTGATGTAGAAATACTAGGGGTGACATCTCTGATCAGTACATTTCTTCCAGTTGATAATTCGACCAAAATACAGACAAAACTAAAGGTAGATAATATGACATCAAATGGAAAACGATACTTTACTAGTTTTTTTTCAATTTTGTTTAGGATTACGTCATCCTGCACAGAGTGCATGTTTACTAACATTTAAAACACGTGCATAAATAAAACAGATTGAAGAAGAAAACGTAACAGAACGTTGAAAACAAAAAGACGGAAAATAATGCTAAAAAAATGTGTAGGAATGCAATGTAATCGATGGATTTGCTCTTTTAACCGTTTGTGTAACAACTGTTTCCATAACTATTCTATCGGTTTACTTCACATATAAATCAGTGAGGGAGAAAAGTGGACAAGTTCAGAAAACAAAAGAAGAAACTAAAACAAAACAAAATAAATTACAGTACGTAATTCAAGGTCTCATCAATGATAATATTAACAATTTTATAAACTTCTTGTCATGTTTGCTAAGCCCCAGCTATAAAGTCATGTATAAGCTATTATCTACCTGTCTTGGGAATATTACCGCGGGCATGTGTTTGATGTCTAAAGGTTACCGCGGGCTTGTGTTAATCTCTTATGCAAGGTTACATGACCGGCCGTAGACCGGAATCTTGAATCGGCACAGGCGATAGATCGTACCATATAAACAAAAGCTTTGCAGTCATCACACCTAGGTGTTAAAGATTAGTCCCAAGATCAAAAGGAAGTCCACGTGGTGAACGGGGCGTATTCTTATCAGTCCCCACGTTAACAGACAGCGGAAGGAACATTGTCCGCTAAGTTTGATTGGATCGGTTCACAGCTACATCCAATCGGAATTGAGATAGAGGGTGTGATTATAATTCGACCTGAATGATACCTTCCAACTTGTAAAAGAAAATTTAGTATTCTCCCTTGAGAGACTGTTGATCAATAGGGTTACTCCGAGAAGAAGCCACTCGTAATTTGGCGGCAAAACTTAGAGGTAGATTCTAAGGAAAGACAAACCTTCGAAAAGTTCAGTTAGTTATTTGCTCGATTTTTGCAGAATATTACGGCATCATAATTGTAATTTTTTTTAGTATGTGTATTTAATTACTAGGATCGTTTAGTATGTGGAAGTACCTTTGTAGTGTTTCATTTACATGCGTATTTGTGAAATGGGTTTGAGCTTACGAAGAGAATTATTCGATGCGAGGCGGAATTATGTAGACTGTTAGCTTGTGGTCAGAATTAATTTTGTAATTTGCTATTAGGTTATTTCATAATAAACTAGTGCATTTATTAATGCGTTATGTTAGAATTTACACATGCTTGAATTGTGAATCTGAAATGGTTGATGTATGTAAGATTAGTTACTATATACGTATGAATATATCAGAGCATGGATATTTAAATATTTGCGTACTTTGTATGAGTTGTAAGGTAAAGAAATGCGTCTGATTATTGTGCTATTGTTTAGTATAACGGGATTAGGAATATGTATTGATGTGGCGGAATTTATTGATGTATGTATGAGAAGTAATTGACACCGTGCTGTATTATGACGTTGTTTTACCATACAAGAACGTATGGGTATCTCGATGTGAACGTCCTTGTGTTTTCACAGGAAGCATTTTAGGGGACACAGAACTTCGGGTTCCATTGGGTCCCGAGTCTTCAAGAGTTGGAAGACGGACTTGAGGCTGTAGCCGAGACAGTTGAAGTCGGCAGAAGAGTAGTCGTGATAGAGGAAGTGGAGGAGGAGAAGGAGTCTAGAGAAGGTCTAGGAGAAGGAGGAGAGAAGGAATTTGGAGAAAAGTCGAGGAAGGAGAGGAGGAGGAATTGGGAGAAATAGGAGAGAGAAAGGATACACCAGATGAGTAGAAATACAAGGACAGGTGGGAATCAATCTCACACTGCTAATCAAATGATGTAATGAGCTTATTAAAGGGTCGAGCGGAAGGAGTGTAATTGGAAATTTGAGTCGTTTGATTATTGAATTGTTATTAAATTGTTATTCATTGAATTTCAACCCTTTTTGTACATTTAACCATCTAACCGTCGGCATTGCTGACTGGGGGCTCGGAGCCTTACATCTATCTTCCACTAGATTTAACTTCCAACAAAATAGAGCATGGGTGGGACTTCTATAATAGTTTAAATAAACATTGGGAGCACCTCACCCCAACCATAACAAACCCCCACACTTCTACGTTTTTTAATACGTTATGCTCTTATTTTTGAGGGCATTCGAACTTATGTACCTAGTGTTTGAATAGTGAAACACGGGATCAGAAAATCAAGTGAAGCACAAAGACAAAACTGAATTATATGTAGATTTATTTCATTAACTCCTTCATGCTTTGTAAAATTTAGTCATCTTGTATAGCATTCTATGGATAGAACAACAATCATTTTTAATGCTGTATCCGATTAAATGTTTTGTTTCCAAGCATTTAATACTATTGCTAAATGAGATATTTTTTTTTTTTTTTTCATCACCGTAATACCTTCGATTCGTGTAATTATGACATGTTTTCCGTTGTGGTTTTTTAATTATAATTCGTTTATATACGCTTTATACAATGCTTATTATAGCCGTTTTCATTGTTCTTGACACTTTTGCTGCATTTGGACATGACCTTGACATTACTTTTTAAAAATTGCACTGCTTTCACCTTTCAACATGATTAGTGAGTAAGCAAAGGAAGACTAAGCGAGTACGACGCTAGTTCTTAATGAGTTCAAGCTGAAATCCTCTTGGTAAAAGATAGTATTGAATGGTATTGAATACTAGTCAATTTGCTTCAAAAATCATATTGCTGTATGAAGACTGCCAATTACGTTCACAGTTAATCTTTAGGCAAAATAAATGGAAAATGGAGTGAGATTTCTAAGAAATTTATACGGTTGGAGAATAAACACAAAAAAGGTAGCTTCATCAGAGAAGAATGATCCACGAGGGGTTGAACTTGGAAAACATTCAAAAGAATTGTAAAAATTCAAAGCAGAGAAATTAAAACAAGACAGAACTAAGGTGATAGCTGAAAGAACTCATATGAAACAAGTAGCTTGAACAAATTGTATTGCTTGATAGGCGGTGTCTTTGGTTGCGATCGATGTATTCAAAGGCATAACAAACAAACTCAGTTTAAATAAAAATAACTTCCTTTCATCATAAGCTTCCTCAGAAAGATCAAACAATTAGAGAGCAGACCAATCAATTTCCAGAAATGCTTTAATTAATATATAGTTTTCAGCAAATAAATGGAAAGTGAGAGAAACAAATTGATGAACACTATTTAGCATGCGGCATTAAATTCAACCCTGACAGTTGGTTACAGCAAACTTTTAAAGACGTTTAAGCTGTTAGTAGGTTCACCAGCGAAATAATTGATATGGAAGAAGCAATAAAGTTGATTATTTCAATTTCTCTGATTCAGTTTACAACTGAATATCGAATGACACAATGGTTATCAACTGAAAAACTAAGTACATAACTCACTGAGTGCCAGGGGGACCGAAAGATAACAGAGTAGCGTGAAAAAAGTGTACTTACATTTTGATGTTGAAAAGCTAACCGTAAGACGTGAATAGGAACAACAAGGTGGTAGTGAGAGAAGCAAACAATGTAATGACATGATCAGAGCTAGTGATGACTGACGCGAACAAAGAAAAAAAACCCCTGACAAATCTTATACAATCTCTGTTTCTAGAAGAACTATCGCAAAGTCTAAGTATCTTATTTGTAGCTTTAAACGAGAGAAAACTTTTCGAGTGCAACACCAATGTATTCAATATTGCCAATTACAGACAATAGAATTTATTTTCCGTCGATAAAGATGAACGAAATGAAAAATCATTTGGCTTAAGAGATCGAACGTTACATATGTGTTAGAAAAAACTATTAAACAGCATATATTTTTTTTTTTTTTTAAATGGGTATATGTTGACATAGCAGCTGTGTCAGGTGGTATGGCTTTAGGAGTTGCACGAACAGCAACAAGACTTATTAGCCCTTTAGTTTTTATTGGGCTTAATGCAACTTTGGGTATGTTTCAAAAACTATTAAAGGCCAGCTAGTATAGATTAAAGTTAAAAAAAAAAAAAAAAAAAAAAACAAAACCACGATGAGATTGCATCCTCTGCTATGACTGCTAGAACATTATTAATGATATAGTTAGTACCTGTAAGCAATAATGAAATCGCACGTTGAATTTAATCCGATAAGTACGGAGTACAACAGTTACAAGGAAATTTTTACAAAATACAATTAGGTAAAAGTTTTTAATACACATAAAATACATAAGCTTAAGAAAAAATCAGGAAAGAAAAATAAATGAAGAGAAAAATAAATTTTAGCTGAACTTACATCACACAAAAGCATATTATGATAACGGATACAACTTAAATCGTGATTTTTAGTTTTAAATCTCTGGAGGAAACAGACGAGAAGGATGATGCACTCGGTCAGTTAAAAAATAATGACCTAAAGTTTAACCACCGTATTACAAATTTAGCAGATCGTGTACATAAATCTGATGCAGTGTGTAAACGCTTTACACAAAAAAGACTTGACACTCAAACATCAAAGGTTTTTGAAGATAACTATCTGAACAATAAGAAAACATGGAGAGAAAATGTAGACAGTAAATTGACAACTAAAGAACAAAGCTCAAATGAAAAACCAACCAAAATCTCAGAACTACATAAGCAAATAGACAACAAGATGATTTCAGATTTCAATAACCGTATTACAAATTTTGTTGAACCTGTAAAATTGACTTATACGTTGTTTCGTATGTTTAATTTATAATGTTTGCTCGACCCTTTCATGTGATTGAGGGTTGTGCCATCCTGATTTTTGTCATTATTTTCATTAGTAATCAAGATGTTTACTAAAATTTTAGTTCAACGTTTATAAAATAGAAAATATTGGTCTACAGTTCGATCCAGTTACATTTTACACAAATTACCAATTCTGTTAACGAAACGCACGAAAAGAAATTGTTTTCTTCCATGATTGCATCACAAGAGATGTAATTATTGACGTGGCGGTGATTATAACCTTAACAAATGTCATGCTTATTTCAACAAGAATGAATTTGAAAGGAGTTTTGATGCTCTCTGAAATAAAATATAGGGAATCTTAACCTGAAAAGTGTTTCATTTGAGAAATAGAAACAATAATGATTACTGTGCAAGGAATACCAAACATGGTTCATTCAAAACAGTATCATATAAATCAACAGCTCAGAGAAATAACAAAATATTTATTTCAGGAGGAACAAAAACACTGAAATAACAAAATATTTATTTCACGAGGAACAAAAACACTGAATTTGGTAATATTAGTGCTAATAATATTTATACAGACTTCCATTATTTATGTCTTGATGTGAGAAACACACCTAATAATAAAATGCATGGAACAAGATATAAATTAGGTCATGTTAATCAAGGAATACACATGCAAATAAACAGAACAGAAAACGTAGATGCACACACAGTTTATATTTATTTTGCGTCAGGTAAATATTCCGATTGCTTTATTTCATGTGATTGTAAAAGTTATTTCAGTACATAAACACATAACTAATCTCCTTCTGTCACTACATGTTTCATGTTATCACCATAATTGTGGACATTGTTGAAGCAGACGTTTATACATACACAATTTACTTAAAGCTAGCACTTTAAAATCATTATAAATTGGTTTGGTACATTTTTTCTTCTTTAAACTAACTAACACCATATCTTTTTCTACACTTGTACTCCTTGCAAAATAAATATTCCTTTGAATTTTAAAATATTTGCTATTGTTAATACATATCTTAACATTCGTTCTATTCCTTAAATTCTCTATCTGTTTACCGAAAACATCAATGTTCATCAGTTTAAAAGTCTTTTCCAAGTTATTGGTTCTCTTTTTGTCTCAAATATGTATTCAACATAAACTTTCAGACATAGCTATTGATAAAATAAAACTATTATATACTTTAAGTTCTATTCGCAACTTAACCTAACTTCAAATTATGGCAGTGAATAACATGCGTGTTTCTTAACGTGAGTAATAATTTAGTTACTAAGGTTTTGGACCTATTTTATACTCATTCGATTGGTTCAGTAATGGACATGTAACAGACTCTAGGAATTCGTTTGTCTGGATAATCTTCTGTTGCAATTGGTTTGGTACTTTGAAATCTGCTTCTCAAATTCCATAGAATAATAATAATAATAATAATAATAATAATAATAATAATAAAGTACCCCTCCCCTCAAGTTACAGAATATAGTCCTAAAAATAAAATTGTCTAAGCATAACGTTTACCTCTACATGCCAATCTGTCCATAGTGTTGACCTCTACGTGCCAATCTGTCCATAATGTTGACCTCTACGTGCCAATCTGTCCATAATGCATACCTCTAAATGCCAATCTACCCATAATGTTCACCTCTATATGCCAGTTTTATTGGTGGTGGTGTTTGCATTTTATTTTTCTTTATCTTTTTTTACTTTCTCTTGCGCATTTAATGACATACGTTGGTGGAATTATTTTTATTAATTTGTTATTTTTAAGGGGTGTGTGTATTCATATGTGCATGTCCTTTTTGCAATGTCTTGGTCTTAGTTCTTTATAATCAGTTTCTGCAATGACTTATACTTATTTGTAACATTTATTTATGAAATCTGGTCGTCTATAAACTACAGACACAGAGTCCAGGTGAACTGAGTTAAGGTAAATAAAATTTTTTTATTGTTTTGAGTTTTACTGCGTTTATTGTCTGTGATATATTTAGTAATTATCTGAGGCCAATTATTAATCTCCTTAATACATTCGGGGTCCCAATACAAAACAAAAGGAACTTTTAGTTGGAGTCTGTAGTGTGAAACTTTAAATACAGAACCCAATTCAGGCATTATGCTTATTGTCTTATCTATTTCACCCTAAGCTCTTTTGTATTCATGTAATGATAATTCAGAATATAAATAATTCAGACACATTTTGCAATAGTATTTTTTATCGTGCCTTCTGCTTAACTGACATTAAGTTTGACAAATTCTTTATTCCACCATAATGATAATTCTTTTCATTAATTCCAATTAGCACATCCACGTGACTACGTATTTATCTTTCTGTCATTCTAACTGGTTTTAAACGTTTATGCAATGTTTCATAGACTTAAACAAATATATTAAATTCGTTCTCAATGTTTTATGTGTTGTATATATTTATTGGAGATTTATTTGTAATATTTTAATTATTTTATTTTTAATTTTATTTCATTTTCATTCTGGAATTTTAAATATGAATCTCTTTTTATCGGTCAATATCTATGTATATATAGCGTTAAATAATTTATTCTAACAAAAGGTTCAACATATTTCGTGGCTAAATTTTGTATTTATCATCTCAATAGTATGAACTTTACTTTCCGTTTCATTTTGTTTTTTGTTCATTATGTTTAAAGTCAATCTTCTAGAATACCAGTCTTTATAAGATCATATGTCGTTATCTCACACCGAGTAAACTCAATAAATCTAAATGGACTTTTACTGGATCTAAATATTTAACTTAAGTACTTATTACATTCCGTAAATATGGTTCAATTTATTCCATAAGAATAAAATTCTGGTTAACGTCATTATCTGCTGCTTCAAATATGAACTCGTATAAACACAAATTAAATGAGTTATGTAACATTCTTGACAATTTTATTTCTAATTTGAGCAACAAGTAAATTCAGTATGACATTTTAAGTTTTTACGATTGAATAATAAGCCCCTTTTGACAATTTGTCCATGTTCGCAAGTAATTCTGCTTTGATTGTATTCTCTGTTTTTATCATTTCCTCCATTTTAATACCAGTCTGATTTAGTAATATTCGCAAAATTTGTACACCTTTAGTATTGAGTATTGGAACGTTCCATTTTGGTCAGTCGTCGTATTTTTTACCACAATTCTAACATGCAATACTCTCTTCCGTTTATTCTGCTTTACTGCTGCATAAGAAGCTCACTTTCTTATTATTCTCTTAAATCATTGGCAACCGCTTCGGTGGCCTAAGTGGTTGGAGTGTCCGCCTCGGATGCGGAAGGTTGCGGGTTCGAACCCCGGCCGAGTCATATCAAAGACTTCTAAAAATGGTACTAACAGCTGCCTCGCATGGCGCTCAGCGTTAAGAGGTTAGT